>JAXIVD010003416.1:12500-15000 GCA_036785275.1 Cancer borealis
TCTCTTCCTCTCTTTATTATGTCCTTTTTTTCTTGACCTTCCTATTTCCTTGTTCTTTCCCCTCTTCCTCTTCCTATCCCCGCGCCCTTCCCCTCACTGACCTCTTGGTGGGGGCGTCGTGGGGGGCAGCAGCAGAGGGGAGTCATTAGTCATCCTACTCACTCCTCAGCTTCCTCCCCTCGTTCTATTCCCCTTATCCTTGCTCTCTCTCTCTCTCTTCTCTCTCTCTCTCTCTCTCTCTCTCTCTCTCTCTCTCTCTCTCTCTCTCTCTCTCTCTCTGTTGTGGTCTAATACTATCCTCCTTTTCTCCTTCTTCACTTCCCCTTCCTTCCTCTTCTCTCCCATCCCTCTCTTCCTCCTTCTATCGCTGAAGAGGCTCCTCTACCATCAGTCACACACCCTCAGCCTGGCTTTCCTCTTCCTCTTCTTCCTCCTCCTCTTCTTCCTTCTCCTCCTCTTCCTCCTCCTCCTCCTCCTCCTCCTCCTCCTCCTCCTCCTCCTCCTCCTCCTCCTCCTCCTCCTCCTCCTCCTCCTCCTCCTCCTCAATAGCCTCCTCTCGTCATTGCTAAATCCTTCAGTTCCTCTTATTCGCTCTTACAATTATTTAATGACTCCAAGTGTTCTTTTGGATTGTGTTATTCTAAGGCAGTTGAGTGTTTCTCTCTCTCTCTCTCTCTCTCTCTCTCTCTCTCTCTCTCTCTCTCTCTCTCTCTCTCTCTCTCTCTCTCTCTCTCGCTCTCGCTCTCGCTCTCGCTCTCGCTCTCGCTCTCTCTCTCTCTCTCTCTCTCTCTCTCTCTCTCTCTCTCTCTCTCTCTCTCTCTCTCTCTCTCTCTCTCTCTCTCTCTCTCTCTCTCTCTCTCTCTCTCTCTCTCTCTCTCTCTCTCTCTCTCTCTCTCTCGTTTTCTTATCATCAATATTCCTGTGAGTGTTGCTTTGTGCTTCATCCCTCGAGAAATCTAGGTGTTTCCTCTTTCCCTCTCCCACTCTCTCCCTTTTTCTCTCTTTCTGCTTTCCTCTGGACTTTTTTTCCCTCCTTGGTCTCTTTGCTCCCTTCCTCTCCTCATGGCTGCCTCCCCTCGTGCCTCTCTCCCCTCTCTGGTGTCCCCTCGGCGGGGTGCAGCGCGTCTCCTGTGTTGCCGCAGTAACCTGACCCTCCCGCCGCTGTTTGGTCAGGTGCTCACGACCTCCCTCGCCAAATCACCTCCGTGGAAATTAAGCTTTTCGAATTTTCTGCCAATTTGCAGGCATTCCCTAAGGCGTGCTTCCTTACCCCGGCGGCAGCTGGTGGCTGGCGACGCCCTAGCCACGAGGATGTTAAGACGAGGGCTATTGGGTGCCTGGGCGTGCGTGGGCGTGCTTGAGCGTGCGTGGGCGGCGGCATTGACCGTGATATTGCTTAGGGCGTCATCAACACACCTGTTTATTGCATCCGACGAGCGACATGACGGCGGCCCTTGAGACGCCCTGCCACTCCACGCCCCTCAGCCCTCAACCCCTTAAACTCTCTCCTCACCACTCATCACAGCCCTCGAGCCCGCCAGGTGTCAGCCTCGCCCGAGCCTCAATGGGCGTGCAACAGTGTGGCCTCAGAGGTGGAGGGAGGCACTGAGGCAGCCTTTTTATGGTCGCTGCGAGAAGGTTTTAGCGGCTGTATATTGACCATGCCGGGAGGACGCTTGAAGGTGTTAGCTGGAGGTGCGGGGCTCGACGTGTGCTTAGTGCAGCTGTCGGTGAGTCAAGCTGCCTTCCTCCTCCTCCTCCTCCTCCTCCTCCTCCTCCTCCTCCTCCTCCTCCTCCTTCTCCTCCTCCTCCTCCTCCTCCTCCTCCTTCTCCTCCTTTTCTTCCTCATCTTCACTCTTTTCCGTCTCTGCCTCCTCTTTTCCCTCCATTTCATCGTTTTCCTTCCGCTCTTCCTCATTCCTTTCCTTATTTTCTTTTCCTCTCAACGCCAATCCTCCTGCACCTTCCATCTCATTCTACTTTTCCTTATTCCTTTCTTTATTTCCCTGTTCTTCATCTCCTGCTTCTATACTCCATCCTCCCCTTGCCTTCCCCCTCGCTCAACTCCCCTAAATTCGTCTCCTTTGATGATATAAAGATGAAGGTTGCTAATGTGTACGGGAGTTAGCGGCAAAAAAGTCGTGTTTCATATACAGTCATCATCGGGGGAAGCTGTGTTAATTAGGCACGTTAATGGGAGACTAATTTTAGTGTCCATCAATTTACGAATGTTACTCAGACATCTGGATCCAGTTTAAGACATATGCGAACACACTTGAAGAGATTTAAACCTAAGGAAACCGTTAAAAATATGTATTATTTATATATATTTTTGTTTTATCTAATGTATTTCAGGTTCTGTTTTGAAAATGAAGTGTAAGAATAAGAAGGAATATTATATAGAGAAAGATGAAAAAAAAGGTGTTAAGAGATTGTATAAGAGACAGTGAAGAGAGGGATGAGGAGGTGTAAATTGGAACTTTTGGGGGAATCTAATCTA
>JAXIVD010003416.1:27500-32500 GCA_036785275.1 Cancer borealis
TGATGATGATGAAGATAAGGAGGAGGAAGAGGAGGAAGAGGTGGAGGAGGAGGAGGAAGAGGTGAAGGAAGTCTGCTCAGCGGGTTGTCCTTCCAAATAACTTCCGACGTGGCTGAAAGCGTCACAACAACAGGTAGAGGAAGGGTGGCCCGTGGGAGCACCTGCAATCACCAGCCTCACCGCTTGCACACACACACACACACACACACACACACACACACACACACACACACACACACACACACACACACACACACACACACACACAACACACACACACACACACACACACACACACACACACACACACACACACACACACACACACACACACACACACACACACACACACACACACACACACACACACACACACACACACATTTGTATCTACCGACCAAAAAACTATTAGTCCCCCCGCCAGATATAATGATACCCTTAGCGGTGTCCTCAGCAGATTATTGAGTCCAAACATTTTTATGGTCGCCACGTAATTGGAAAGGACGCAATAAACTCTGTAATTGAGGAAACGTAATTACACGAATGTATAAAAATATCTTAACAATAATTTTGATTCTTGGCGTGAAGTGAACGTCGTATAACTTTATCCACGAAGAGGGTGCGTTTGGGAGCAGGTGGACGGACGCCTCTGTCTGTCTGTCTGTCTGTCTGTCTCGCTTGAGGATCACGAACGACGCTCCTTCTGTTCGCCTTTCAAGCCGCCCTAGACACCCGGTGCAGGGGCGTGCCGCAGAATGGCAGGACGCGTCAAAGCCGCCACGACACCAGCGGGAAAAAAATCTTTGTGTGTTGTGAGTCCCGTGCCAACCGCGTCCCCGAGTGCCAGGTGAGTGCGGCGGGAGGCACGTGGCGGGGCATCACCTGCACCTAATTACTGCGGCTCGGGCTAGCGACGGAGCGAGAGACAACCCCGACGCCTCACCACATCTGACTCACGACCGAAACGACTCCTTTTTTATTCCTCTCTCTCTCTCTCTCTCTCTCTCTCTCTCTCTCTCTCTCTCTCTCTCTCTCTCTCTCTCTTTCCCCTCCTGAGGCTGGTAAGGTTGTTACTCCGCCGTGTGCGTCGTTGTCGGGTTAGCAGTCCTAATGAAACAGTGCCGCCCGGGAGGTGCGCCGCCGCGGGCTGGTGTGACGCTACACTGGGCTTCACGGACATGTACAGTGCATCACAATCAACCATGACACGTGGAATGAATAACTGACTGTAAATCTTTATCAATTATTTTGGCACTTTAAGAATTACCATAATCCTTTAGTTCACAAATGGCGTTTCCTTGAATAAATTAAGTAATAAATTGAATTTGCTCGGTAAAGTTTCCCGTCACGTCGTCTTAACATCCAGCCATTAAGCAGAGGCTAAACGGAGGCGAGGGCGTGGGTGCAGCTGCGTGGTGAGCGGGTGGCGTGTGGTGGGCCGGTAATGAGGTGGAGGGTGAGTGGCGGGAGAGGAGGAGGGGGAGGGGAGGGGGAGGGAGAGGGGAGGGGGAGGGGAGGGGGCTAGGGAGGGGGGGCGTGGGTGAGTGACAGCACCATGTGGCACTGCCCGTGGGAACACCTCCCGACTAGCAGGAGGACGACCAGGAAAAGAGGAAGTGATGAAAATGCAGAGAAGACTAAGAAAAGCTAGCAAGTTGAAGGTGCCACATTAAGCATTACCTCCACTAATACCCATGAGTCACGCACCACTTTGCTGAACCTGACCAATATATAAACACGTACAAGTAAAGGAAGTGCCAAAAATACGGCGACACCTGGTTCGTCCTCCAAGAGTGAGTCAATGTTGTGCAAAGTTGACACACGACACACGACACAACACGACGCGACAACCAGAGTGCGTCGTGTGGACTCGCTCAGGACAACACTGTTTTAGGAGCAAACAGGTTATGTAGATTTACTCTCCTTAACGACCACTTTTGAGTTAATGAAATGTTCTTCTCTCCTTTTAATGCAAAGTCTCGCAGAGTAGTGTCGCCTGAACGGGGTGAGGAGTCCTGTTGACGAGTCTAGCGGGTCGAGTGGCGGGAGAACGAGGTCACTTGTCGCTGCTTTAAGTCGCAGGGCCGGTCATGTGGGTGGGTTTGAGGTGTCACAATGGAGGCGGGCTGGTCATCAGGAGGGTGAGGCGCGGCGGCCTTGGTCTACCTGCAGGGAGACTCGATATATAGCAGACTTTTTCCTCGTCTATAGAACACCAGCAGCCACACCCGTCCCCAAGGCCGCACACAGGCCCGTGGGAGAGCCTCGCCTCGTCCCCTTGCTTCCTGGTCGCCTCTCACTGACATGGTTTGCACATCACAACCTCCAACTTTGCTTCCCTACACTCCCTCACTCCTCACGATACACTCACTCCCATCACTCTTCCCTCACACTCTCCTCTCCTCTATGCCACCCAGCCATCCCTCTGCACCTTCCTCGCTCCCACTCACCGCTCTCAAACGCCGCTACAAACGACCGTGAGAACTTGAGGCCACAATAACGAAAAAGCCACAAAGGGGAAAGTGAGAAAGTGTGAGGGGAAACCAGATAGCCAGAGAAGCTGTACCGCCACCCTGGTAGTGAGCTGTGGCAGGTTCCTTCCCTTTCCCCCTTCCCCTCTTCCTCCTTTCCCCTTCATCCACCAGCTAGTGTGATGTACCCTCCCCTCATCCACCCCAGCAACACCCACGCCGTGAGTGAGGAACATGTGCCCGCCTGACAAACGTTGGGAAAACACTCCTTGACGCCTTAAAACAGCTCCGGATTCTAATGAGTCTCACCAAGAGTCCGCGACGAGGCAGCAGCGTCAGGCGAGTGGAATGTGAGTGTTGGTGGAAGGCGGGACACTCAAGGTGGTTCCTGGCTGGGTTAACTGACGACGAATTTGAGTATTGATGACTTAAATGTTAATTGTGTATGGCGTTATGATGAACTTTGTATGAAATTGTGTATGAAACTATAGCATTGTTGGATACAAAAGAAAAATATAAGTTCATCATATAATTTATATTGTCGTTGGAAGAAATGGGTGAAAAAAGTGAGCTTAAGTATATGGAATAATATTTCTTTAGTTAAATGAGGTTCACATGAGAGAGGAATGGATTCAAAGCGAAATATAAGGGAACGTATGTAGACCAGTAAGACTCATCCCAGGAACTACACATCCACATACACATCTATCTATCGGTGTGTCGTGAAGGTGGCGCACGTTGAGGCAGTCCCCGGCGTGCAGATCCCCGGGTTAAGCACAGGTGACTCTCAGACACCAAACGTTGATGAATTTCGATGTGATTTGTTCTTGAATCCTTCGTTGAGTGAATACTAGACACGCTGCTTTCCCCGCCCCGCTGCGCCGCAAATGGGAAAGTCTCGTTGTATACAAACACACAAAAGCGGAGTTTCTCGCGGAGAGACAAAAACAGGGGAGAGGAGTAACTTGATAGTGTCTTGCGGCGAGGAGCGTTGCGTCACTCAGACTGGGACAGGTCGGGCCGCACCGAGCACCGACAGAATGCGATGCCCCCAACGTGCCGGCGAGTCTTCTTCACGTCCCTTTGCCCTCAGATACACCGTAATTTCCCGCAGGTGGTGGTGGAAACACGACCACCTGACAGCTGAGCGCCATCCCATGCAGACGTGTGTGTATGTATGTGTGTGTGTGTGTGTGTGTGTGTGTGTGTGTGTGTACTCTTGCGTTTAATCCCACTTTCTTGCAACTTGATACCACAACATTGTCGAGGGTGTGTTCTGCTGTGGCTTACGTGTCTTGCTCATGGCATTACTATTTTTGGGGAGGTAATGTCGGTGTTTCTTCCACGTATACTAGTGACCGTCGCCTCTGTGCTGCCTGCTGCCTACCTAATCGGCTGGCGTGGAGGCGACGTGATCTGTAAGGAGTCTAAGGACGTGGGTTTCAGATCTCCTGCTCCTCACACCGTCCTTTGTGGTGACAACAGACGAATTGAGATAGAGTGAGCTCCTCCTTTTCTTCTCCTCCTCTCCTCCTTCTCCTTCTCCTCCTCCTCCTCCTCCTCCTCCTCCTCCTCCTCCTCTCCTCCTCCTCCTCCTCCTCCTCCTCCTCCTCCTCCTCCTTTCACTGTACCCGTTTTCCTTGCGTAGAGGTAATAGAAAGTTGAACAAACAAATACTTTCATTGAAACTACCAGTGTTCTTCCTTGGAATGGTGTGATGGAGTGCGTTTGTAAGTCTATTAAGAAATATTTACTCCTCACCCGCCTGACTCACTCTCGCTCATTTACTCCATTGGAAAACAAAGACTTAAATCATCCTCTCTTCCCTTCTTTATCAAATTTTCTCCTCTGATCATTTTATCTTTACTCCTGTTTTGTCTTGCTCTCTCTATCTTTCTCTCCTTCACCTCTCGTTAGCTCATGATTATTATTCTTGTTCTATTTCTATTTCTGCAGTCTCTTTCTCTCTCTCTCTCTCTCTCCCTCTCTCTCTCTCTCTCTCTCTCTCTCTCTCTCTCTCTCTCTCTCTCTCTCTCTCTCTCTCTCTCTCTCTCTCTCGCTCTCGCTCTCGCTCTCGCTCTCTCTCTCTCTCTCTCTCTCTCTCTCTCTCTCTCTCTCTCTCTCTCTCTCGCTCTCGCTCTCGCTCTCGCTTCTCGCTCTCGCTCTCGCTCTCTCTTCTCTCTCTCTCTCTCTCTCTCTCTCTCTCTCTCTCTCTCTCTCTCTCTCTCTTCTCTCTCTCTCTCTCTCTCTCTCTCTCTCTCTCTCTCTCTCTCTCTCTCTCTCGTGTGCACTAAGTATGTGTGTGTATCTTGTGCAATATGTTCAGGATGTGTAAGTAAAGCGACTCATGTGTGTTTGTTGTGCTTTAGACCGCATGTTTAACTGCGTGTTTAGACTGGCTCTTGTCCCAGTGTGTGTGTGTGTGTGTGTGTGTGTGTGTGTGTGTGTGTGTGTGTGTGTGTGTGTGTGTGTGTGTGTGTGTGTGTGTGTGTGTGTGTGTGTGTGTGTGTGTGGTGTGTGTGTGTGTGT
>JAXIVD010003416.1:35000-42500 GCA_036785275.1 Cancer borealis
GGAGGGAAGGTTACGAGGGAGAAAGGGAAGGAAGGCGAGCGAGAGGGTTTAAGGGAGGGAGGGAGGAAGGAAGTAGAGGTAAGAATTAAGAACACTGGCTTAAATGTGCATGATACTGTAATACACTGCAATTACTCACCTCGTTGGTTGAGACTCGAGCCAATTACAGTCAAGGGTCGTGATGGGATGGCCTCGCTGTGACTCCTGCTGCCTCGGGCTCCCCTCAATGACTCCCGGATTGTGTCACGCATACAGGGCGATGGGAGAGCGATGGGTGATGGGGGTGATGGCGGGTGAGGGGGATAATGGGTAAGCTGGGGGTGATGGGTAAGCTGTGGGGCAAAGGAACGAAGAACTGGAGTCGCTGGCTGGCTTGCTGGGGTGAAGGGGGTGAAGAGAAAGATGGGGCTTGCATCTTGGGGTGGTAAGGTGATGGGGTGAGGATGGGGTGAGGGTGATGAAGTAAGGAGGATCAGAGACAATGGGGTGAGGACTAGGTGTTGCTGGGGATGGAATGCTGGGGTGTTGAGTTTGAAGGTTGGTAGGGAAGGAATGGGTGGGGAAGGAATGGGTGGGGATGAGTGGTATTGGCTTTCAAGGGAGATGGTATGAGAATGGGGAAGTAGGAGGGATGTTAGAGGTGGTATTGAGAGTTATGAGGAGGAGGAGGAGGAAGAGGGAGGAAGGAAGAGGAATCGGTACGCACTAAAGACAGAGAGGATCAGGAAACACACAAGATGGAGATGAATTGGTGTTGATAATGACAATGCAAATTAAGACACGTGAGAGAAAACAAAATAAAAAGTCATACGTGCTAAAAATTACAACAACATGAATAATACAAATACAAATACTAATACTAATACTAATACTAATGATGATACGTGTGCAGGGTAGGAAATCAAATAAAATCGTAGCACATAAGAAGGTGGAAAGGTTGAATTGGTCAGAAATGTTTAGCCACAGACTCGGATGTGGTTAAGAGTCGAGTCGTATTAGTGAAGTAAGTCACCTCGTTGGTAGGGAGCCGGAAAGGAAGGAGACGCACGAAGCCAGACGGCAATGAGGTAATTACAACCAAATAAACATTAATTTCAGCACAGAATGTCACTTGGGCTGTCGACTCATGAGATTAATAGCGACATATTTCTACTTATTTTTATGTGGGAAGGGAGAGAGAGAGAGAAAGAGAAAGAGAGAGAAAAAAAGAGAAAGAAAAAGTGAGGGACGGACGAGACGAACTATGAAGAAATGACGATATTTTTTGTTATTTATTATCATCAGGATTTATGAAATGTCTTTTTGTAATTTATGGAATACATTACGATAAGATAAGTGATTACACGAATATTTACGAGTGCACCTGATACTGTGGCACTGAAACACACTATTATACGAGAATATGCATCGCGTGTACAGCTCAACATTATAAACTGTGGCGTGTTTTTGCACAGCTCGCTTATCTAAGGAAAGGGAAGGCGAGGCGAGGGTACGACAAGGGTAATCAAGAAAGCAGGTGTGTTGATATTCAGGTGTTGATCTTTATTACTCTAGAACACCATCACTTACCTGTCTGTGCTTGGCATGACATTAACATTGATGAACATTAATGACTCAGAGACCGCGAAAAACAATGACTTAGATACAGGAGAGAGCAGCCGTGGTGAGATTGAGAGCAGGCAACCCTCACAATAGACACACACACACACACACACACACACACACACACACACACACACACACACACACACACACACACACACACACACACACACACACACACACACACACACACACACACACACACACACACACACACACACACACACACACACACACACACACACACACACACACACACACACACACACACACACACACACACACACACACACACACACACACACACACACACACACACACACACACACACACACACACACACACACACACACACACACACACACACACACACACACACACACACACACACACACACACACACACACACACACACACACACACACACACACACACACACACACACACACACACACACACACACACACACACACACACACACACACACACACACACACACACACACACACACACACACACACACACACACACACACACACACACACACACACACACACACACACACACACACACACACACACACACACACACACACACACACACACACACACACACACACACACACACACACACACACACACACACACACACACACACACACACACACACACACACACACACACACACACACACACACACACACACACACACACACACACACACACACACACACACACACACACACACACACACACACACACACACACACACACACACACACACACACACACACACACACACACACACACACACACACACACACACACACACACACACACACACACACACACACACACACACACACACACACACACACACACACACACACACACACACACACACACACACACACACACACACACACACACACACACACACACACACACACACACACACACACACACACACACACACACACACACACACACACACACACACACACACACACACACACACACACACACACACACACACACACACACACACACACACACACACACACACACACACACACACACACACACACACACACACACACACACACACACACACACACACACACACACACACACACACACACACACACACACACACACACACACACACACACACACACACACACACACACACACACACACACACACACACACACACACACACACACACACACACACACACACACACACACACACACACACACACACACACACACACACACACACACACACACACACACACACACACACACACACACACACACACACACACACACACACACACACACACACACACACACACACACACACACACACACACACACACACACACACACACACACACACACACACACACACACACACACACACACACACACACACACACACACACACACACACACACACACACACACACACACACACACACACACACACACACACACACACACACACACACACACACACACACACACACACACACACACACACACACACACACACACACACACACACACACACACACACACACACACACACACACACACACACACACACACACACACACACACACATAAACACACACACAAAACATCAGTAATTCTTCAGTCTGTTATCAGCGCCCCAGACCCTTGCATCACTGTTCTACCTGAGACAAGGGTGAGGTTGAGGGGCGAGGAGGTGCCTGTGATGCTGTTGACAGTAAACAAATCTTATGTTACTTTCTGCTCAGCCTCATCTCCTGTGCGTCTTATATGCCGGAGATGAGAAACATACCGCTAGTGATTCTACCTCTGTGTGTGTGTGTGTGTGTGTGTGTGTGTGTGTGTGTGTGTGTGTGTGTGTGTGTGTGTGTGTCTGTGTGTGTGTGTGTGTGTGTGTGTGTGTGTGTGTGTGTGTGTGTGTGTGTGTGTGTGTGTGTGTGTGTGTATGTGTGTGTGTGTGTGTTGTATGCAGTGTGCGTTTGAATTCCCTTGATGTGTTATGGTTAAGGAAATGATCGCGTACGTTTTGTCATGTCGTTTGGCTACGTGTCCTGAGTGTTAGCGTCGCAGCGGTGAATGATGGAGCACCGGCGGGTAATTACTGTATATAAGGTTTCTGCAGCTCGCCTCCCCGCCCGCCGTCCCCGCAACTGTTGTATAAATAGACGAGAGGACGAAAAGTGAGTGAAGATGAGGAAGGGGAGCTGTGTACGCTACTTAGAGATGAAGAGAGTGGAATGTATATCAAGAACACCAAGAAATTTTTACTATTCACGTAGAAAGAATAAGAAAATAGTATATATGAAAAGAGTCTTTACATCCAAGCAAAGACTCGATGGTAAGGAAGGAGATAAGACAAACTAATTTAAAAGTCAAAGGCTAACGAGGGAAAAGGCTTTGTACTCTATACATTGTGTGCCTTTCAGCGCCTCCTTATGGGCTGAGCGCGGCCAGGTAACCATTAACACCTTTGTAATTGTATCTTCATGACTCGTGGAAAAAAGGCGCCTCTTGCATCAGGACTAAACTCATGACCGGCGCGGGGAGGGAGCCATCAGCCCCTTATCGTAATGAACATCTCGTCTCCTGTTTCTCAAGAGGCGTTGGGTCATCCATCAGGAGAGACTCATCTATCACTCACCAGCCCGACCTGCGTCACCGTCACCGTCACCGTCACTCCCTGGGGCGTGTGTTGGGTCTGGAGGTTAGTAGAGAGTGTCGCATCGATAGGAAACACCCGAGTAAAATATTCTCTACCGCTTCGTTTGGTTTTATAAGTGTCCTGAGGGAGGTAGCGTGTCCCAGGCGTCACTGTCTTGCCCCTAACGCCCTCAGGAGTCATTAGAGGAGGTGTGGCTCGTCATTTCCCAGAGGAGGAGGAGGAGGAGGAGGAGGAGGCGGCGTGTCGGGTGTTGGAGGGAGAGATAAGCGGGACATCGCGCGGGCACCCATCTACTGAACGCACATTAATCACTTTCTCAGATACCGCCGTGGTCCGGACAGCCGCCCGCCTACACCTGCATGCTAATTACCACTCCCACGCTGCTTCACCTGTACCCTCACTCCCTCACACTCACCCCGATGCCACAGGTTAGGTTTTCATCGCTTCAAAACGACGTCCTTATCCTGGTGTGCAATAGAAGTTTATACATATATATTTTGTTGCCGTTTCCGTTGTACCATGTGAAGTTTTGTGGAGAAGAATATCATTTATCTGAAATCAAGTCATAAAATACTATCCAACGTATCTGATTTTATCGCTCACTTCCTCTCTATTGGGTATTTGAACGTGTGAATGTTTGTTTCTTTGCGCGGGTTTTGTATCTCATTTTTTGTGTTACATCTCGTAAAGTCCCGACGTTTATACAGCCCCGGGCCGGCCATCAGTCAGTGTCGCTCGGGTCCTGCTGAAGGCGTCAGTTTAAGTCATTAGTACGGGCTAATAAGCAGGAAAAAGCACCCGACGCTGACACAAGATTTCTTCCCTAATCGCGTTGGCTGAGCAGGAACGAGATGGTGTGTGTGTGTATGTGTGTGTGTGTGTGTGTGTGTGTGTGTGTGTGTGTGTGTGTGTGTGTGTGTGTGTGTGTGTGTGTGTGTGTGTGTGTGTGTGTATGTGTATGTGTATGTGTATGTGTATGTGTATGTGTATGTGTGTGTATGTGTATGTGTATGTGTATGTGTATGTGTATGTGTATGAGTATGAGTATGTGTATGTGTCTGTGTCTGTGTCTGTGTCTGTGTCTGTGTCTGTGTGTGTGTGTGTGTGTGTGTGTGTGTGTGTGTGTGTGTGTGTGTGTGTGTGTGTGTGTGTGTGTGTGTGTGTGTGTATGTGTGTGAGGTGTGAGGTGTGAGCGGTGGTGTGGCAAGGGACGCTGATGGAGCAGGTGGGCAGGAGGAGCGACAGGTGTGTGCCGCTGAGCAGATTTAGGCAGGTGTGTGTACGTCCCTTGAAAGGAAGCCCAGCGCCAACCTTACGTCATGTTTCCTTCCCACACGAGTCATGAAGGTGAGTCAAGGTTAACTTCATCGGCGTAACAATTCAGACTTCAAACCAGCGTGAGGCCATTACAACAGTGAACTTTTACGAAACACAACCCTGCATGCTGACCCGCCGCCTGTATCACCGCCAGCCGACACCCGGACTCCACGTCTCAAATGATCTTGATCGCCGGAAACTTCATCCATAAACAAACCAACATTAGTAGTGCAAGCAATTGGAGGTGCACGAACGCCTTGATCTGCACAGCGTCCCGGAGAAGTAAGTCAGAAGGATAATGAGGCAAGAGACTCCACTTGAGTGTATTCCCGTGTAGAGGCGCCCCCCCCCCCCCCAGGCTCCCCCCTTCAGCCGTCTGCCGCCACAACCTCCTCCTCGCCATTATCAGCCGCTTTTCGCATGGTGAAGCTCGTTAAAAAGGTTTCCTGAGTTTAAGTTTTATTGCTGAAGACAGTTTCCTGAGTTCCCGAGGGGCACAGGAAACCACTGGAAGGCGTTGCGGTGCCCCCTGCCGCGCCCCCTGCCGCGTCTCCCGTCCCCTGCTCCTGTACCCCCTCCCCAGAGCCTGCCTTGAAGTGCGCCTCCCCCCAGGAAGCAGCAACACTTTAATGCTAGGAATTTGCTCTTTAGTATTTAGCTAAGAACAGTATCCCTGGAAATCGTCCGCAACTAATCCTCAATTATCCTTCCCCTGGTCTGTAATGGATGTAATGGCGGCCGGGTCTGTGTGCTGGAAATCCTCGCAGCAGGAGGAGAGGGGAGATCTTAGTGCAGGAGGAATTTAATGCACTTCACAGCACGACAACTTCATCCTCGGCAGTAACGTCCTGTAATTGTACGTTAAGTTTGCACCCTCCCTGCTGGGCTGAGGCGCGGGGGGGCGGTGCTTTGGGTCGTGTGATGAGAATGACAACAATAAGAAGCGGAATAAGAATGAGAGCAACATCCGGTACCAAAGGATCACTGGGGACTGCATTATATTTATACGCGTACACCTCCGCCCTTCACGGCAATCGGCCACTAACTTCCTCCAAGATGTTGTTATGTGAAGCATCATTGCACCATCTCCTTCGTCGCCCCACCTTCAGGAGCCTCCCAGCACGCCGCGGGAGTGTTCGCTTACTGATGGATGTTTAGTGAGGCGAAGGAAGACGTTGCGTTTGTCCCCGGCGAGGCTTGGCGAGGCGGCGGAGGAATGAGCGAGGGTTAATGTCTCGTGACGGAGGCTTGTATGGGACCAGCGCAGTCCACTGAAGTCTCTGAAGCTCCGAAGCCTCCTGTAACACGCCGCCTGATTTCCTTTGCGCCTAAACTCAAGTCTGAGCGTGGCGTTGGTAACACGAGACCCGAGCATACAGGAGTGGCGGTGCTGCCTAGGTGATCGGTGCACTTATTTTGCTCGCCTGTGGTGGTGGGGGGAGGGTGGGGACGCTTCCCTCCCCCCCTACCCAACACTGGTCCAGACTCAGACGCACTTGGTTCACTGTTCTTCACTCGGAATCCTTTGATTAACGCCTTAAAGCACATGTGGACACAACGCATGATAGTTTTGTGACATGGCTTCCTCTTCTCGGAAACTCGACAAACTAGTGAAAACAGCAGCAGCAGCAGCAGCAGCAGCAGCAGCAGCAACAACAACACTCAGCCACAAAACATATCCTGCTCACTCTTTACTTAAGGAGAACTGGTAATCTTGCTACAGATAAAACAAAACCAAAAAAGTCGCATGATTACATTCCCCAAAAGGTGTGTCCTAAACGCGCCTCCACAAGGTGTCCTTCTCATGCACACATTCCTTCAAAACATTCCCCGCGGAGGTACTTAAGATATTCAGGCAACGTTGTTAGTGTCTCTAAAT
>JAXIVD010003417.1:2500-12500 GCA_036785275.1 Cancer borealis
ACACACACACACACACACACACACACACACACACACACACACACACACACACACACACACACACACACACATTCAAATACATACACGCAGTTCACACACCAACAAAGAACAATGGTAATAATGAAAATAACCATGAGAAATTCAATGCCCAAGACCAGGAAATAAGGAGCACAACATGTTTTTTTACTTCACTGTAGACAAGAAATAAAAGAAATAAAGACACTATTGCCAGCTAATGTAACTAGGTATATAAAAAAAATACGAAAACCCACACAGTAAATGTATAGCAAATTCCGTAAATTGAAGTCATAAAAAGCGCGAGTTATATTTGAATTTCAACTTGATTTCTTTTTATAGATATGTATTTGTGAAGAAGAGAATGTGCAGATTTTCTTTCTGTATCCTGAATATCACAAAAAATTGAGTAAACTTATATAAAAGGAACACAGTTAAAATGTTTTGGTGTGCATATAGAGTAGTAGTAGTAATAGTAGTAGTAATAATAGTAGTAATAGTAGTAATAGTAGTAGTAGTAGTAGTAGTAGTAGTAGTAGTAGTAGTAGTAGTAGTAGTAGTAATTGTTGTTGTTGTTGTAGTAATAATAGTAATAGTATCATTAATATTAAACGTAATAATAATGAGAATAAGAATGAGAATTACAAGAATTAGGTTAAAAAAAAGGGAAGATATTGAAAAAAAAATAACATGACATCAAAAATCTTATACATTCTCTCAGCACTTGTTTTCATATATAATTTTTGTGTGTATAGAGTTCCACGTATGCAACACAGAATTCATAGACTTTCAAAAAAATAATTCACTGTTCCAAATACTCGAACGTCTTATATAAACTTGCCAACCTTGATACACACATTGGCTTTGTAATAATTCAAGTTAACTCTTTAATGATGATGAACTTCCTACCTTGTAATATAATTGGGTGTTGTATTGCGTTATCTTGAGCTGTGGCAGGTGAAGGAAACAGAAAAAAAAAGGTGATTGGTGGATTTATATTCTATAGCTGCTGATACCGGACAGAGAGAGAGAGAGAGAGAGAGAGAGAGAGAGAGAGAGAGAGAGAGAGAGAGAGAGAGAGAGAGAGAGAGAGAGAGAGAGAGAGAGAGAGAGAGAGAGAGAGAGATACTATAGCCCGATTTGATCATTTAATTATTGTATGTTACACACACAACACACACACACACACACACACACCACACACACACACACACACACACACACACACACACACACACACACACACACACACACAGTTTTACCCTTAGCGTTAAACAATTTAGTCTTTCTTGATATGTGTAGCATTTTTTCTTTTCTTTCATAATATTTCATTCAATTAATATTGTTATTATCAATGTTATATAAATTGTCATTATTATTATTATTTTATCATTATTATTACTATTTCTATTATTATTATTATCATTAATAATGCTATTATATTAATATTATCATTATCATAATCATCATTATTATTATTTTTTTTATTATTATTATTATTATTATTATTATTAATATTATTATTATTATTATTATTATTATTATTATTATTATTATAATATTTATAGCTCAATCATTAATGTATCAAATTTCTTGTATATTTTCAGTCCATGAATGCCATTTTAATAAAACGTATATTATTATTGTTATTGTCGTTATTATTATCATTATTATTATTATTATTGTTATTATTGTTATTATTATTAATATTATTATTGTTATTACTGTATTACACACAAACGCACACACACACACACACACACACACACACACACACACACACACACACACACACACACACACACACACACACACACACACACACACACACACACACATAGATTCCTCCAAACACGCATTATCATTTTCCTCCTCCTTCTCCTCCCCTTACTATGTAAGACATTAAATTATAATAAAGTGTTAGACAGCAAGAATTTACACACTTTTGAAATGATAAAACCGTAACCAGATCCTCACTAGTCTCTCTCTCTCTCTCTCTCTCTCTCTCTCTCTCTCTCTCTCTCTCTCTCTCTCTCTCTCTCTCTCTCTCTCTCTCTCTCTCTCTCTCTCTCTCTCTCTCTCTCTCTCTCTCTTTCCTTCTCTCGGGCGGTCACTAGGGATTCTGTCAACGCGTCCCATGGGATACATTTTACAGTTTGGTTCCTTTGTTTATCCTCTTAATCCCCTCCGGTGTGCGGGTAGTTCCTTGAGGACGCAGGTACTGTTGTTCTTTTGTTTTGATGTTTTGTTTGTTTTTATTTGTGTTTGATGGTTTTACAAAATATTCTTTATCACATTATTTATTCCTGTCTTTTTTTTTTATAGGACAGGGAATTGGGATATACTATTATCTTTTTTTTTTTTTTCTCTCTCTCTCTCTCTCTCTCTCTCTCTCTCTCTCTCTCTCTCTCTCTCTCTCTCTCTCTCTCTCTCTCTCTCTCTCTCTCTCTCTCTCTCTCTCTCTCTCTCTCTCTCTCTGTCACACACACACACGCGCACACACACACGCGCACACACACACACACACACACACACACACACACACACACACACACACACACACACACACATACACACACACACACACACACACACACACACACACACACACACACACACACACACATAGATGGAGAGACATATAAGTAGATAGATAGGTAGAGAGGTAGATAGATAGCCGGGAATATGAAATGGACAAACAAAGTGTGCAAGCTAAGCAACACTGGCTGTCAGGTGGCATCACTTGCAACAATGTGAGTGCCTCTCATCATCTTTCAACACACATTGTTTACTTTCTGTTGAAGGGGAGATTACGTACTCAAGGTGCTGTCACTAAGGGAGGAAACTGATGCTTTTTTCCTTCTATATTTCATCGTTCTTGCTCATGTGTTGTGTTTATTTAAGATTATTTGTCTGTTCTTTACGTGTAACCTTTGCTTCCTCTTCCTTTTGGCGTCTTTCGTACTCAGTGCTAACCCGTCATTTTGTGTTTTTTCGCCCCATATTTAGTAGTGAGACATGTGTTCAAGAAGGTTGGTCTTATATTCTTTTTACCGCTTCATTATTTTCAAAACGACGCGTAAACTCATATTCTTGTTTTTATCAGAATCCTTCATTACTGTATTCATGTGTATCGTTTATTGTTTTACTCTTTCTTTCCTGTTGGAGTTTTTATGAGTGGTTACAATAACGCATTTTTTTCCATCACAATATCATCACGGGACGCTCCTCTGTAATCCATGAGGCGAGGACTCCACTTGAACTTTTCATTATCAAAATTACTCCCTTCTCTGGTTTCTGCTGCAGGACGCGGAAGGTGTAGGTTAGAAGAGGCGAGGTGTCATAAGTATAACAAGAAGAGTAACTGTATTATCTCACTGCAGATGAAGACTTACAGCCAGTGACGGGAAAAAATAGTTAATCTTGCTAAGTATGAGTGTTAGGTTGAGTGTTCCAACGAGAGAGAGGATGACAAGGCTAATGCAGTTAAAAAAAAAAAAGTGAAGACACGGAAAGGGTAACACAGGTCTTGATAAATAATAATGAAAATTCGAGGGTTTGTATAAAAGGAAGTTTAATTACAATAAATATACATTGGTTGCCGGCACGGACCACAAAGGCCGGACTATCACAGGAGTTATGAGAGAGCGAGTCCAGGGGCTCCACACGGGGATCAGACACATACAACAAGGGTCCTATAAGCCAATATTCTTTACACATTACAGTCCTTATCCCCCTATGTCCCTTTAACAGTTAAATGGGGCTTTATAAAAAACTTTAATTTTTTTGCATACATAATTTAAGTAAACCGTGTGGACGTTTCCAGACCCGCTACCACTTTGCCCAACACCCCCCACCCACCCCCCACCACCCAACCTGGAGACTTGCCACAGCAATCTTCACATCACACAAAACTTTGACAAAGAAATGCCCCATGTAAAGTAATAATGACAATGACACTAATAACAATGATAATAATTCCTCTTTCACATATACTGCATTCCTAATCAACATTTTTATTCTGTTTCGTTAACATTTACTCTTCATAATTGGCAAAATGGGTGAACATTGTAGTTTTCTCTCTGCTCCATCGACTTACAATGACATGATATACAACAAGAATGAGAGACAAGTGACGGGGTGTTGTATTAGTAGTAGTAATCTGAAGTCATTATTGTTCTTGTTGTTGTTGACGTATAATGGTAATAGTAGCGGTAGCAGCACAAGCAACAACAGTAATGATGATGAAGACAACCCAGCGAAACAACACACACGATTATTCAACAACAACAAAGACAATAATTCATCGTGATAAGTAATGGTGGTGGCGTAACGTGTGTTTCCCCATCAAAACAACAGCTTGACGGTGACACCTTTGAGTAGGTGGAGAAGGTGAGGAGAACGAGGATTGGAGAATAAGGAGCGACTGATTTCTGGAGCCTCGAGTCTTTAGTTTTAGTCCCACCTGTAGTGTTTCTGGTTACAATAAAGATTACAGTGAAAATCGAATGTTCTGTCCTACGTGAGTGTTGAGGGAGGAGGAGGGCTGAAGGGAGGGAATAATCAGGACTCAAGATCTCTTACATGACCTCTAAGGCGCGCCATTAAGCACTCCCTTTGTCGTGGGGGGAGTTTGAAGAGCCGTGGTTATAGGGAGGAAGGGAGGGAGCACCGAGGGAGTCATTCAAGTTGTGTGTGTGTGTGTGTGTGTGTGTGTGTGTGTGTGTGTGTGTGTGTGTGTGTGTGTGTGTTATCTGCAGGTGGGATCAGAGCGAGGAACCAGAGATTAGGCAACCCCCTACTATCCCACCATCCCTCCCTCACCCAAACGTCTAACGAGGGGCGACGCTGCTCTCTGGGGCGAACACACAAGACCCACGCACCCACACTTCAACACGCGATGATTAACACTTTCAGCAATCATGATGTGGCAATGAGAACACACACACACACACACACACACACACACACACACACACACACACACACACACACACACACACACACACACACACACACACACACTCGCGCGCATCCAAGCACTATATCCTATATAAAAATAATAATAAGCGACCAAAGTAATTACGAAGCTTGATGAGATATTTGTAAACATTTGGGGAGAACTGCCATTAGATTCCCCACACCCAGGCAGGGATGCTGGCCCACCACTGGCCACAGGGCATCCCTGGCTGAGTGGCTGGGTCGGAGGGGTGAGAGGGGGAGGGGAAGGAGTAACAAGCACCTTGCGATTTGTAGCACCGAATCCATTTTAATCTACAACAGTGTTCGTGTTCTGGCGTCGAGAGGCCCGGCCAACAGCTGGTGGCTAGGCACTGTTAATCCCCTTTAGGGTCAGCGAGACGAGAAATATTTTTCACATCTCGGTTACCAGGGGTGCCAGTGAGGCGGGCTGGGTGGGTGGTCCCCCGGCGGGCGAGCAAGGCTAGAAGAGAGGGAGGAGGGGGGTCGAGGCCTGGCCGGGGAGGTGCACCTGTCGCAGCCGCGGGCTGGCTGGGCCTCAGGAGGGATAGCGTTCTTCAGCATCTCAGGTTACCAGGGATTTGCTTCGAGGCACCCACATCCCCTACCTCCCCTCCTCTCTCTCCCGGGCCGAACGCACTGTGTTGGAACCGCAGGACCTCGATCCCCGTCACGCCCTTCGCGATAACATCTCCAAGGTTGGTGGGTGTGGGTGATGGGCCGTCGGCTCGCGAAGGGGCCGCGTTTCTTTTGGTCTGACGTCACCTTCTGGGGATTGGGCGCCTGGGGTGTGCTGGTGACGTCGCGAGGACGCCGCTCCTTTGTAGTGGAGCGGTACCGTGGGGTGGCCATCGATGTGATCTGCTAAGGTGCACCATAGCCAGTTTTGTGTCTTAATGTGCAACTTTGTAGAGGGATCTTGTGACAGGTGTAGGTGGAAGGGGATGATGGTGTGCTACGGGTGTGTGGGGACGCGTGTGGGAGATGTGGTGCGTCGTGAGGAATGAATGGAGTGTCAGTTGCTCTTAGGACGAAGTACACAACCTGAGGGAGAGAACGAGAGAACATAGGAATCATTACACTGCGTCAACTCTCAACTAAAATAATATGAAGTTTTTTACAAGATAACTGAGCAAAGTAACTCTGGCATGAAATGTTGAAACGTTGGCGATTGATGGTAACATTATGAGTGGTCAACTACTTACCGGCAAGGACACTGTGGTGGCGGCTGGAGGTCCACGAAGCAGCGCCTCCTAGAGATCATGAGTTACAACAGCTTGTCTCGCCTCTGCATTGGCGATGTCAGGGTGGGGGTGGTGAGGAGTGTTCTTGTACTGTATTATTCTTCTACCAACAGACTAACACGCGCGCACACACACGACAGACACTGCATTTATTTTTATCCTTGTTTATTATTTATATCTTAGAAGCCGCTCAATTCGAACGGCGACTTGCGGTCACTTTTCTAGGAACTTTGTCACAGGAGTTCACCAAGCGGGGCACTGCACTCGGCCGCCAGTTTGTCAGTCACATGCGCACACACGCACACGCACCACCAGAAAACCATTGATATCCGTCAAATTTACAGCAGGTGGCGGTGGTCGGGTCGGGGTCAGTATCGCTTGAGTGGCCCCGCAGGTACTCGCCAGGTAATTGCAATCTTCCTGGTGTCCTACAGTCATGGTTTGTGGGGTCCTCCCTCCCGCTCTCTCCGCTGGTGAGACGAGCGAGGTCGTGGAACAGGTGCAGGAGGACCACAAGGGCGGTGTGCGTGCGTGCGTGCGTGTGTGCGTGGCGGGCGAGGTGCAGGCCGTGGCGACTCTCACCTCTCCCTGGGTAGCTAGCTCACGCTGCCAAGGTGATGCTGCTCGTCTCGTACTCAAGCAGGTCCATCTCGCGGGCGTGCACGTCGATGTTGAGCACTTCTTGCAGCTCACTGATGTATTGGATCACATTCTCGATCACCTCAAGCCTGTTGAGCTTCTTGTCATGCTTTCTGGAGGGAGTGACAACGGGTGCAACGGTGGGTGCGGAAGCGGGCAACAGGTGCCTTAGCTTGTCCAGGTAAAGGGAGATCTCGAAGTCCTCCTCGCGGCTCTTGGATACCTTTCCACTCCTGATGGCAGAGATGTTGGTCATCGGGGCTTCACACACCTGGGCCTTCATGGTGTAAGGTTGGGGCGGCGGGAGTTCCAAAGGTGTACTTGCAGAAAGCTCACTGGACACGTCCGTCTCGTGTCGTGGTCAGGTAGGCTGTGGAGAACTGAAATCACTGTGCAAGGGTTTGTATTCCTTCTCCGTGCCGTGTCCAAGGATATGCAGCGACCAATGAGAACTCAATTTTTGAAGGCAGTGGCCAATGAGAAACTGGAGAGGAGGGGCGCGGGCCAATGAGAGGGCGGGATGGGAGGAGCCAGGCAGAGAGGCATTGCGGTGACTCTGGAATGTGGACTTGTTCCCCCCGCGGGCAACATGTTATAGCAATTATTTAGCAAAGGAATCTATCACATGGCCCGTTAAATACACTTGATTATGCACATGATACTTGTTTCGCGTCGAGAATAGTCGGAAGACATGATTATCTATGATAATGAGTGGTAGGAAACAACTTTGCTAAAAGTCATCGCGCGATACCAGCGGCAGACACGTGCACTACACTTGCTCGATGCCAGACGTAGCATAACACAACACAAAAAGGAATAATTATCGAATCTACTGTGCTATGGGCGTTAAGTGTGTCTTCATGGGGAGATGCGTTGAGTGGTGCGTAGTGCCCTAGGCAGAGGAGACGAGGAGAAGCAAGGTGGAGGGAGGTGGAAGAGGTAGGAAGCACGAAGGGTCGGGCAGGAGTTGTTTACCTAATACGGGAATACCGCAGGGTATGTCCCGGGGGCCTCTCGGCGGCTCAGGTGCGGCCGCCCGCCAGGTAACTTACTGCTGGGGTGCATCGATGGACCCTGCCCCCTCACATCTTCCCTCTCTTCGCCACTCCCTCCTCCTAAGCCAACCTACCTTACTACATTCTCACTTTCCTCTTCTCGCCTATCTCCTGCTTTACTGCTTCATGTTCTCTCGTTGCTGCTTCCCCAACTTCGTCTTTATCACTTTGCTGCCCAACTCTCTTTTTTTCTGCCTCTTCTCGTTTTGGTTCTCCTTTCATTCTATCTTACATTTACACTTTCTGCATTATAGTCTCTTACTTCCATTCCCTTGTCTGTTCCTTTCTTTAGTGTCTTGTTCCTTACCTCTCTCCCTCTCCTTTCTTCTTCTTATCTCTCCTTCCCTCACTGTTCCATCCCTACCTTCTTCCCGCCCACCTTCTTTCATTATCAATTGTCATTCTACCGTGCATATTGGCCGGAGATAAGGACCGTCGCCCCTGCACACATATCCGCCCTCCGTACCTCCTCGCACGGGCGGCCTGGAGGGCAGTGAGGACGGGAGGTGGGAAGAGGCAAATGTGGGTGGTTAAGGAAGGATACATTGGGAAGCTAGGAAGGGGAAATGGGGTTTTCTTTTGTGTTCTTCGCCACCAGCCCGCACTTTGCGTACCCTGGTCGGCAACATTAGTGATCAGGTATAACAGGTGGTTTTACCTTTGTAGTCCAATAGGACTGTTGCTGTCTGTTCTTTCTTTGAACTCCTTTGTACTCCTCCTCTTCCTTTTCCTGTAAAACGTTTTTCTGCGACTTCTTTTCATGTGAGGTATTCTCCTCTTCCTCCTTTTTCTTCTTACTCCCGGTTTACCATTACCGTCATGATTATTTCGCTCCCATTGCGAGAAGGAAAAAACGTGCGGCTGCGAAGACGTTAAACCCACGTACTGGACGACCAGCGGTCTAACAACCAACGTCTCCTGCCTTACATCGCCGCCGCAGCTATTGAGAGTCAGTAATGAATCCAGAATAACTCAAAAGACATGTGAGCCTCATGATGCCACCACCAACCCCATCTCACACCCAAGTCTTAGCCAGCGGGGCATGTCATCGCTGCACACACGAGGGTACAAGCAGAAATAAACACTGTGCTTAGACATCATTAGCAAGAGAGAAAACTGGTGTTATTTGGCTCCACCTCCCCGAGTCTAGTTAACTTTTATTAAGATGTGAGAAGTGATTTGACCTAGGTGGTGATTCACTCCTAAGAGCCGTTATACTTCCTTCTTCTTCTCCTCCTCCTCCTCCTTCTCTTCCTCCACCTCCTTCTCCTCCTCCTCTCACCCGCTATCTACCTCCACTCGCTTTCCTTACCCTACGGCCCCTGCCTCCGGTGCGTCAGGGACCGTAATGGACGCACTTCTGACCCGCCAAACAACTCCAAGACGAAAATTAGACGCGCGCTGACTGCAATCTCGCGAGACGTATGTTGACAGTACAGGCCCAGATGACTGTCATGAGGACGATGAGCACGCGGAAAGAAGTGTAATTGAGCTTCGAGACTAAATGAGGAAGAAGGATTGTTAAAGTGAGAGAGAGAGAGAGAGAGAGAGAGAGAGAGAGAGAGAGAGAGAGAGAGAGAGAGAGAGAGAGAGAGAGAGAGAGAGAGAGAGAGAGAGAGTACGGATGAACTGGAAAGGGAGGAGGGACAGGGGGATCAGAGGTGGTTATGGTGGAGTGGTCGCTAGTCATACAACAGGTGGTAACCGACAGACTCCGTCCCACTCTCCCTCCTTCCTTCCCTCCCTCCTCCAACCTGCCCTTCCTCCCTCCCTCCCTCCCTCCCTCTTCCCATTCTCTCCCTTCTCTTCCCCATCCCTCCCTCCTTTCATCTAAGGCTCATACGTTCAGTTGCCTTTTTTTCATTCCTTTCTCCTACTTTTTTTTTTTTTTCTGTTTCACCCTAGCGGAATGTTTATCGAACTTTGTAATGTATCTTTTTTCTTTCTCTATTTGTCATCCAACATTGAAGTCTGCCTTAGTCTTTATTTGTTTGTCTTTTGTCTCTCTCTCTATATATATCTGTGTTCCTTTCTACTTGTTCTTTTCTATGCATCTCTTCATTGTCT
>JAXIVD010003417.1:17500-20164 GCA_036785275.1 Cancer borealis
GGAATAATTTTTGTTATTCTTTGCTGGACTCTTTTCAGTTTGTCAATGTCTTTTATGTAATATGTCAATGTCTGTTTCTGTAATATATGTTTGATATTGTAATCCCCAGATCTGTTTCCTTATTCATTGCAGAAAGTAGTTTTCCATTCATTGAATTAAGTAAATTGTTTTTTATTTATTGTTATTTGTCTATTTATTTGTTTATTTACATATTTCAATTTTTAGCTGTCTATCTCAAAATGTGTGTTTGAATTAGGTTCTCTTTTCATGGAAATATATTTAGTAAAGATGAAAGATTACATATGTATTTATTTCCCTCTTATTTTTATTTATTTTACATGGATCTTACTTTTTCAATTTTGAATACTATTGTCGAGTGAATATTTACTACATTGAGGATATTTGCTTGTTAAAACTTTTATTGATTTTTTTTTTACATGTTACATCCACTTGAAATTTATTGACCAACAAAAGCTCAGTTGTTTCAAATCATTCACACACACCACACACACACACACACACACACACACACACACACACACACACACACACACACACACACACACACACACACACACACACACACACACACACACACACACACACACACACACACACACACACACACACACACACACACACACACACACACACACACAGAAGTATTGTCTTATTCTTCCCATCATGTTTTCTTCGTCTGCCGTTAACAAAATCCCAGCTCACACAAGGCAGCTAAGAGAAGAAGGACTCAGTGTCGTGTTTACATACAAGCAATGAAGGGAAAGGGCGTGAACCGATCTAACACACACACACACACACACACACACACACACAACACACACACACACACACACACACACACACACACACACACACACACACACACACACACACTCTCTCTCTCTCTCTCCCTCTCTCTCTCTCTCTCTCTCTCTCTCTCTCTCTCTCTCTCTCTCTCTCTCTCTCTCTCTCTCTCTCTCTCTCTCTCTCTCTCTCTCTCTCTCTCTCTCTCTCTCTCTCTCTCTCTCTCTCTCTCTTACTCTTCCCGTTATCAAGGAGGAGGAACACAAATTGAGGAGGAGGAGGAGGAGGAGGAGGAGGAGGAGGAGGAACCACAGCAGTGTCCTTAATGAGTAATGTCATTGCGTGTCTTACAAACCAATTGAGTTAACAACGTTTAAGTCTTGCAAGTGTGTGTGTGTGTGTGTGTGTGTGTGTGTGTGTGTGTGTGTGTGTGTGTGTGTGTGTGTGTGTGTGTGTGTGTGTGTGTGCGTGCGTGCGTGCGTGCGTGCGTGTGTCATCACCGCTAATGGATCCCTGCAGGTGCTTTCACCATGGGAGACAAAAATGGTCCTGGAACCTGACGCTCCTCTACCCCTGCCTTACTAATACCACCTAACCCCTGCTCCCTTCTGCCCCCCTTCCTCTTCAACCCCTGCTTGCCTTCCCGTCACCCACCACCCAGGGGCCGCAACACCTGTACGGGGTAGTATTACCAGTGTTTAAAATTTGGGAACGAGTGAAATTTAACTGTGTGGGCGCCAGGGCTGCTTTGCTAATGGGCGAGCGGGCAGGTAAGGAGGATGGAGAGTGAAGGGAGGTAGGGAAGGTGGTAGAAGGAGGGAGATGGAGGGAGGGAAAAGGGAAAGGGAGGAGTTTGTCCCATCCTTAAAGGCAAGTATTAGAGAGAAGTGGTTAGGCTGATTTGAAGGTTTTCGTTCGTAACTCTCCTTTGTGTCTGTTTCTGTTGTCTAGAAGAAGCGGAGGAGGAGGAGGCTCTTATGTATGAATTTATATATACATCTGTTATACGTATTGATTGATAGGTTTATCGTAACATTAATTATCAGTCGATCTTCTGTCTTTTTTATTAGGTTTCACACTTCCTCCATGTACTTTTCTCTCAGTATGAATTATTGCAAAATTACATCAAATTTAGATAAAAAAATACATATCTTTATCGAATCGTAGCCGAAGGAGGTGAAGAGGAAATGGTTATGCCTTTGTATTACATGTATCCTAGCCGTCTACATTTTTACCTTCCCTGCCTTACCTCACCTTTATCCATAGCTTCTCATATCTCTCTCTCTCTCTCTCTCTCTCTCTCTCTCTCTCTCTCTCTCTCTCTCTCTCTCTCTCTCTCTCTCTCTCTCTCTCTCTCTCTCTCTCTCTCTCTCAGCTTAACCATACATCCATTTCTTCATCCATCTTCTCATCCATTCGTCCCCAGAAGCAGTATGGTCTATGCAGAGACTGTGCGAGGAACTAGAAAGACCTGCAGTCCGCAATGGCCTTAATAAGGGTGTTTGACGGAAAATTATACCCTTTACTAAGTGGATTTTTTTTCTTTCTCTCTCCCTCTCTCCCTCCTTCCCTCCCTCCCACTCTGTCTACCTGTTCCCTTCGTTTTCTGTCTGTCTGAGTCTGTCTGTGTGTATCGGGTTGAGTATTCATTCCTGTCTTTCGGTTTATCTGTTTGTCTGTCTGTCTGTCTGTTTGTCTTTCTGTCTGCCGGCCTCTCTGTTTTGTAGTTAGTATGTTGAATTTTTTTGGTGTCCTTTCGTAATTAATCCCATTTTGACCTTAGTGTTCAAGAAATAATTAGAGCACAACACCATCACCACAACCATCATCACCACCACCACCACCACCACCACCCACCAC
>JAXIVD010003417.1:25364-30364 GCA_036785275.1 Cancer borealis
CGATGATTGTCATTACTTGTTATTGGAAGTATTTAAAACCAATATTTTTTGTTATATTTTATTAATCTTTATAGTTTTATGTACATATTTGCTACAATTATTAAGTATAACCTCAAACACATGAAATCTTCATTATGTTTAAGTCTTAAATAGTGATAATATTTACTCAAAGAATAATTTAGTGTCTTACAGAAACACTTTGCAGCTTCACAGTGTTGTTCTTTTGAGTAACGTTTAGGAAAGGGAACAAACATGAACAAAATTTACTTCAATGTAGAATTAACGCAACTTCAATGTTGCATCAACACAACTTCAATGTAGAATTAACGCAACTTCAATGTAGAATCAACGCAACTTCAATGTAGAATCAACGCAACTTCAATGTAGAATCAACGCAACTTCAATGTAGAATCAACACAACTTCAATGTAGAATTAACGCAACTTCAATGTAGAATCAACGCAACTTCAATGTAGAATCAACGCAACTTCAATGTAGAATCAACGCAACTTCAATGTAGAATCAACGCAACTTCAATGTAGAATCAACACAACTTCAATGTAGAATCGACGCAACTTCAATGTAGAATCGACGCAACTTCAATGTAGAATCAACGCAACTTCAATGTAGAATCAACGCAACTTCAATGTAGAATCAACGCAACTTCAACGTAGAATCAACACAACTTCAATGTAGAATCAACACAACTTCAATGTAGAATCGACGCAACTTCAATGTAGAATCAACGCAACTTCAATGTAGAATCAACGCAACTTCAATGTAGAATCAACGCAACTTCAATGTAGAATCAACACAACTTCAATGTAGAATCAACGCAACTTCAATGTAGAATCAACGCAACTTCAATGTAGAATCAACGCAACTTCAATGTAGAATCAACACAACTTCAATGTAGAATCAACGCAACTTCAATGTAGAATCAACGCAACTTCAATGTAGAATCAACGCAACTTCAATGTAGAATCAACGTAATTTCAATGTAGAATCAACGTAATTTCCATGTAGAATCAATACAACTTCAATGTATAATCAACGTAAGTTCAATGTTCATGTATCGTCATGTATCGTCGTGGGCGACGCTCACACCTCGCTGGTTTCACGTGCCCGCCAGTCCGCTATCAATGCTTTGAGCTGTGCGTAACACTGCAGCACGTTGTCCTTGGTGCCCTTGATGTGCAGCTTGGCGCGCGCTGCGTCTTCGAGCAAGGTAACAGAGTATTGCTCTTGCATAGACTCGAGGAGGCAACCATTGGCTTCGGTCAGCCTGTCCCTGAATCGCCGAGGCACCAGGAGGCTCCGCCGCACGTAATCTACTGGGACCACTGTGTCCTCTACTGAGACCACTGTGTCCTCTACTGGGACCACTGTGTCTTCTACTTGGACCATAGTGTCCTCTACTGTGACCACTATGTCTTCAACTGGGACCACTGTGTCCTCTACTGGGACCACTGTGTCCTCTACTGTGACCACTTTATCTTCAACTGGAACTACTGTGGTCCTCTAGTGGGACCACAGTTTCTTCTACTTGGACCACTGTGTCCTTTACTGGGACCACTGTGTCCTCTACTGGGACGACTGTGTCCTCTACTGGGACCACTGTATCCTCTACTGGGACCACTGTGTCCTCTACTGGGACAACTGTGTCCTCTACTGGGACCACTGTGTCCTCTACTGGAACCACTATGTCCTCTACTGTGGCCACTTTGTCTTCAACTGGGACGACTGTGTCCTCTAGTGGGACCACAGTGTCTTCTACTTGGACCACTGTGTCCTTTACTGGGACCACTGTGTCCTCTACTGGGACCATTGTGTCCGCTACTTGGACCACAGTGTCCTCTAAAGGGACCACAATGTCCTCTACTGGGACCACAGTGTCCTCTACTGGGACCACAGTGTCTTCTACATAGACCACAGTGTCCTCTATGGTGACCACTGCGTCCTCTACTGGGACAATGTCCTCTAATGTGACCACTGTGTCATCCAGTGGAACCAGGGCTTCCACTGTGACAACTGAGTCATCATCCACCGTCACAGCTGGTACAGGCAGGGCCAGTGTGCCAGTGACGTGCCCGTCGTCAAGGATGTTGTTGTTAAAGTGGACGTAACGACCCTTCCTGGTCATTAGACCGTCGCGGGTCATCATTTCATAAATCATAACGATAACGCATCGTTCCAGGGAACAACTTTGAGATCGTACAAGTTGTTCACAAGTGTGTGTCTCCAGGTGACAGTCTGCCTCTTTCACCAAGACCTTCTTCCGTGGCCAGCAGCACCATACCAGGAGGGCACCAAGCACAGAGACGAACACCAGGCAACTCACGGTCACCACGAACTTTGTTATGAATGCCTCATGTTCTTCCTGAGCCAACTGGATGTGGCTTTCCAGGCAGGCGAGTCGTGCCTTGAGGCCGACCATCAGGGGCAGCACGTCCCGCCATCCGCCGCCGACAGAGACGCCGCACTCCACGAGGGGCTCCCGTGCAGAGGACACCTTCAGGGACCCCAGCCACCAGGCAGCAGCCAGGTGTTCCCGCACCTTCCCCATGAGGGAGGTGTGAGAACCTTCGCTCACCCAAGTGTTCACGACTGAGCTCATCTTGTGGGCATCGAGCACCACGTCCCACACGGTCACCACCAACACCATCAAACCCATCACCACACTCATGAATCGGATGCTTGCAAAGGTTTTCATTCTTGTTTGAGAGAGGTCTGTACCCTTTAGGTGTCTGTGAAAGACTGATGATATTACGTGGCTGACCCCCTTTTATAGCCTGCTGCCTGTACTGACTGATCGCTGATTGGTTACTGAGAACACACTGTGTACTCAGTAACCAATCAGCGATTGGATAGGGACTGTGTACTACAGTCCTTATCCGTTCATCAGATCCAAGCTCATCAGATTTCTGCTTCATGATGGAATGGATGATAGCGAGATGCCGAGTAGCTATCTATCTACACGTGTGTATTTACCTATACCTATCTAACTTATCTCTTTTGTTATTGTTTATTCGTACCAGTCTATATGTTGGTATACCTATCATTACCTATCTACCTAAATTTATCTATCTTTAATATATGAATTGGTATCTTAGTATGATGTCACCTTTTCTTCAAAGTCAGCCAGATCTCAACAGCAAACGGGACACCAGAACCACAAATGCATAATACGTGATGCCAGGAATGGAAGGAAATATAGCTGTACACCCTCAAAGAAATACAACATTATCCCTTTATTATAATATGCTGCTGCGTTTGAGTCATTGTGTGTAATATTTTCTTTCCTAGCCAGCTTAACAAAGTAACAAGTTTGCTTCTTCGTATTCACTTTTTTTTTCTTTTTTTTCATGCTGTAATCTTTTTCTGCTTCGTGTGGAGTGTTTAAGGGAGACCAGGCGTAATTGGCGCATTTTTCACATTTGCGCTGATTGAAGTAAGACAATACAATATTTTTGTAATTTTGTACCTTGATTGAAAATTACAAACATTCTTTTTACTTTCCATGAAATAAAAGAGTGATTTTCTTTCCAAACAGATGTACAGCATTCTTTAGAGAAAAGAAGAAGTTATGTATACCAACATATACGGGGTAAATTGGCACACACTAAGGGATAAATTGTTACGTCAAATATAAATAGCAAATTACAAATATTTTGTTATAGGCTTACATGCAAAGTATCCATGATGCTGAAAATCAAGAATATTCAGTTACAAAATCACACAAAGTAAATTTTTTGTAAGGAAAGAACCGGTAATAATACATGAGTTAAACTTATCTGAATCATCATTTGAATCCCAGTTATAACATGTATAAAATACATCTTGATCAGTGCAATGTTCGTGTGACTACGAGTTGCATACTTAACACTGGATGCAGTGCTATTATGAAAAGGTTCCATGCACACCAAACAGACCGTCTGGTTCAAATGAGTTCTCATGAACAAGTTTTGATTAATGTGATTGTCTTTTCTCTTCGTTTCTGAGATAAGTCTCTTTTCAATTACTGTCTTTCTTCTGTTTTCATTTTCAGTTAATTTTTCATTGGCTTGTCAGTTAGAATGACAGAGTGGCATTTCAATTCATTAATTCCTTTCCTCCTTGGTCTCACTGCTTCATATATGTATATACATATATATACATATATATATATATATATATATATATATATATATATATATATATATATATATATATATATATATATATATATATTATATATATATATATATATATATATATATATATATATATATATATATAATAATAGGCTTTAAACAAGAAGTGCCTGGTTAAGGAACCTATGCACTCTTAGCCCCCAAACACAGCACCTACAGCCACCCCGTTAACGTTAAGAGGTCGCCAGTTCTTTTAACCCTCCAAAGAACAAGGAATCTCCCAGTAGTAAGCACCTTCTCCTCCTTACATTCTAAAGAGACTTACAGTGAGCACAAAATTACAGTGCCTAGACAAGGAGCTATCGCTCCAACCAGAATACCGCCCACAAGGTGTCTTTCCACCCACTTCTGGTTGAATAATAACTCCCCTCTACTCTAAAAACTCCCTGCAAAGTAGCCTCCCGCGAGGGGACTCCGTACAGTGAGTTATATGAGTCGTAATTAATTAACACTAAGACGGGATTACTCCTCGTCTGTGTTATCAAACAAGAGGCACCAGATGATAGGCTCTCTCTCTCTCTCTCTCTCTCACAATAAGGACACCGAAGACAACGCCGAAAAAAGCAAACAACGCCGACAAAGCAGACAACGCCGACAACGCCGACAAAACGCAGACAACGCCGAAACTACTTCCCCGAGACTGAACAGTCTGACAAAATTCTAGGTGGAGTTCACCGCTAGCTAGGTGTTAATGATACTGTCACCACACTCGTCTCAGTGCTCTGGCTTGTAACCGTTTCCTCTACAGACAGGGCCTTACTGTCTAGCTACACAAATATACCCCTTATCTAATAGGCCAATCAGATAA
>JAXIVD010003417.1:32864-40364 GCA_036785275.1 Cancer borealis
CAACTTACTTCCGTTGTTTCATCGGTAAGAGAGTCCATGATTAAGGTTGCATTCAATCTTTATTTTTGATTGAGTGACTTAATAACATTTGGTTTCATAATAAATACTATATTATAATTCCTCCAAGTCTTAATTATGCTCATATAATGAATGGCAAAGACACTTTATACCTTCTAGCCAATATAAAATGTCACCAGCAAAAACGAACGCAAGCAGTGTGCATTTGTAGAGCCGCACACCCATCTCCATATTTTCAACAGTCTGCCCTCTCACTCCACCGTACGAGCTATGCTACATAATGATACAATTGATTATTAGGTGTGCAGTGCTTCTACAGATCATCTATAGTGCAAAACATTATAACAGGGCTAAAAACAATAAGAAAAATATCGTTTCCCACTTACTGCTGAATGTATTTATAACTATCATGCATTTCTCTCTCTGGCTGATGGTGTGTGGCGCACACCTAGCACACCCTGAATATACGCCACTGCTAAATAGGGAGTTAAAGTCAACGTGCAGCGTCCGTCTAACCATTCAGCTGCTGAACGCGAGAGAGGCGGCCAAGTACCCGGCCGATTCTGAAAACATGGATGGCCCGGGCAATCGCTTTCCCATACTGATAAGACCCACGAGGGAACACGGAAGGCTTCGATACAAACTTCTATATAATCAAATTGAACATCTGAAGGGCATTGTTGACTATGTGACCGGCATTCCGAGTCTCAGGCTCTTCATTGTGTTCGTTGTCTTGGTCGTGTTTCTCTTTTTGAAAGTTAAAATAACCGATTTGGTGCGTGCTGTGATGGCAGTGTTCAAAATCGTGCACAGGTTTGGCCTCGAACACCCGATATTGATGAGATCCGTTGTAATGTGCCACGGGGTCACCTTCATTGTATGGATATTCAAAATGTGGGAAAATTTCACTCCCACAAAAATAGATGATTTAGAAGGAAGTAGTCCAGAACGCAGCGACAGTGTCACCCGAAGCTCAGTTAAGACACAACAGGCGATTCTACAATCAGCAAGAAGCGAGCAGGTGCCGTCAGCGGGAGAAAAATTCAGAACAGATCAGAACGGCAACTTGAAAAGGAAGACAGTCGACTGGCATCTACCGTGCCTGCGGACCGGATCCCGTCCGCAGGCACGGTGGATGCAGCCCAATCTTCATGTGACGCACACCATAATCAAGCGACATTTGGCTTTGTGGAGACGCTGCTGCTCTTGCTTCGTGGTGCGGTTCAGGTGGTGCTCTTCATCTATGTGTTGGCTGTGATAGATGCTTGAGGAACACAGCAGCACCGTTTAGTTTGGGGAGGTGGTAGTCCATTGGCTAGCGGTTTGAGTCCCTATATCCACTGGCCACTTATCTTTGGATGAGTGGCTAAAGATCACCCACATGCTGCCTTAAAACTATCTTCAACGGGATTTGCAATGTTAAATGCATTGAGAAATCTCTGCGGCAGCATATAGCCTCTCTCTAAATAACAAAAAGAACGAAGAAAAACGAGGCCTCACTATAAAAAATAATCTATAATCTGCGCTACTAACGGGCGTAGGCCAACTATATAAAGAGAGACTCCCTCAAAAAGCGTACCACCACCACAGGTAAAAGATATAAATTAAAAAAAAGCTATGACGATAGGTAATAATGACATTGTTTTCTAATCTATAGCGAAATTTATAATGTTCTTGTTATCAAAAATAAGAACAATAATATTTCTATTGAAAGGAGTCTCCATTCCTAAAAATGCATAGAAGTAAACCAACCATGTATCATTTATCTTATACTTTAAACTAAAATTATTAATGATATATATATATATATATATATATATATATATATATATATATATATATATATATATATATATATATATATATATATATATATATATATCTTACGTTGCCTGAAGAGAGTCGTGCGTTTATTTTCCTTCATGTTATCTGGTTTATATTTTTGATATAGCCATTCTTAGTAGCTTCTCCTGTTATTCTCTTTGTATTAAATGGTTTGTGTTAGCTTTTTTATGTAGTATAAATCCTCGATCGCGGCTACAGCAGGTGTTTGAATGTGTGATATTATGGGATAGTGTTTAAAGAAGGTTGATTTTCACATAAGGGGAAGAAATGTTGAATATTCTCGTTTCCTGTCGATGCGCTGTACTTAACTTACGCTTCACTATTATCACTACTGTCACTACCACTACTACTACCATTACTTCCTGGCAAGTGACGTCTTCTGAATCGACATTCCGTAAGTAAGGTACATCAGGAATAGCTTACTCAAAGTTTGCTACGTTAACGGATGGTATTTTAGTTGTAGAGTGGCTTCTATAAATTGGTCTAGTCTGTTTTAGAAAGTAGTAATTGTTTTACCGTCGACGAAATTGGCGGGCAGAGAGTTCCAAATGTTAACGACCCGATTGAAAAAGAAGTGCTTGGCCTCGTTTCATGAGAGTCTTCTACAAGTAATCTTAAAACTGTTACCTCTCTTTGTTATATTTGATCGGTCAAAAGTAATGTAATTTTCTGCATTGATATTATCAAAACCTTTGAGTATCTTCAACATTTCAATCTTCAATACCATATTGGCTAGTTATAGTAGTAACACTAATAACATTCATATTATTGATTCAACTAGCAATGCATCAGTAGTAAGGAGACAAGATGCCTCATATATATGTATATATATATATATATATATATATATATATATATATATATATATATATATATATATGTATATACATATACATACATATACATACATACATACATACATATATATATATATATATATATATATATATATATATATATATATATACATACATATATATATATATATATATATATATATACATATATATATATATATATATATATATATATATATATATATATATATATATATATATATATATATATACATATATAAATAAATATATACATACATAAATATATATATATATATATATATATATATATATATATATATATATATATATATATATACATAAATATGTATATATATATATATATATATATATATATATATATATATATATATATATATATATATATATATACATAAATATGTATGCATATATATATATATATATATATATATATATATATATATATATATATATATATATATATATATATATATGTATGTATGTATGTATGTATATGTATGTATATGTATATATATATATATATATATATATATATATATATATATATATATATATGTATGTATGTATGTATGTATATGTATGTATATATATATATATATATATATATATATATATATATATATATATATATATATATATATATATATATATATATATATATTTTTTTTTTTTTTTTTTTTTTTTTTTTTTTTTTTAACCCATGGCGCCGGTAGGCTTCTTGAAGACCTTAGATGGTTGGTCTCCGCCCGTTAGTAGCGCGGGTTAGATTTTATAAGTGACGTCTTGTTTCTTCTTCTTCATAGGCTCATGCTGCCAGCGGAAGCTCCTCGCGCATATAACGTTGCAGTCCCGGCGAGGATGGTGTTATGGCAGCATTTGGGTGATCTTAGGCCACTCGGTGGTAGTAACGTAGAAAAGTGGCCAGCCCGTGCCGAGACTCGAACGCGGGACCTTGAGCTGCAATGCCCGACCGCTATCCACGAGACCACCACCTCCCCAATATATATATGTGTGTGTATATATATATATATATATATATATATATATATATATATATATATATATATATATATATATATATATATATGTATATATATATATATATATATATATATATATATATATAATATATATATATATATATATATATATATATATATATATATATATATATATATATATATATATACATACATATAGGGTGAGGTGGGGATATTTCGAACTATTAAGGGAAAAATATTCATTAAAAATCAGAAAAACAATCTTATTGAAAAACGTTGGTAGGGAAATATACCTCTAGTAAAGGGCTATCATGGTGATTTTATTTCAAAACTGTAATGAATATACACGGTTCAAAATTAAGGTTTTTTCAAGGGGGTACGACTGTCCAGATTACCGCCATTATAGATGTTCCAAACACCACAATTTTTACCAATATAATGAATAAGAACATTGTTTTAAACGTTATCCTCAAATGAAATATGGAAAGCAAATTAACTAAGAGCCTTTTTAACCTAATACCTGTTAATTATATTGATATACACTACTTAAATCTGTCCAAATATATTCCCAACATAGTTTGGACTGTCAAACTAAATAGTTTTAGTCTTTGATTTTAGTTTCCAACTGGAAATGGTTACAAAACTAAGGTTTATGAAATTTTATACTAACCTATATAGTAATAGGCTACTGTAGCCTACTAAAGATATACCCCCATTCGATATATCCCCGATGTGCTTACGTAACGTAATCAGCTATGAGGAACCAAGAAATAGCTGGACTGCATAATTGTTCAGCAGATATCATTGTAGATACATAGTTGTCACTAATAACAGTCATACTACCGAAATCAGCACACTTTCGCAGTCACGAAACACTATAAAAGAAACGCGAAAGATAACATCAAGAATCGAAAAAATCGAAAAACTCACCTGACGGTCTGACGCCAGGCGCCTTAAACTAAACTCTGCCGCTATCTTGAGGATTTCCATTTTCTTTTTTTCAAATTATAGGGCTAACTATTTTATTATTATTAAGGGGATATATTATGACACATATTCGTTACACCCCCTAAGTCGGTACACCCCCACATCACTATATGTATATATATATATATATATATATATATATATATATATATATATATATATATATATATATATATATATATATATATATATATATATATATATATATATATATATATATATATATATATATATATATATATATATATATATATATATGTATATATATATATATATATATATATATATATATATATATATATATATATATATATATACATATATGTAAATATACATATATGTAAATATACATATACACATATATATATATATATATATATATATATATATATATATATATATATATATATATATATATATATATATATATATATATAAATATATGTATATATATGTATATATATATAATATATATATATATATATATATATATATATATATATATACATATATATATATATATATATATATATATATAAATATATAAATATATATTTATATATATATATATATATATATTTATATATATATATATATATATATATATATATATATATTTTTTTTTTTTTTTTTTTTTTTTTTTTTTTTTACATTAAAAGGGTACTGGCTAAGGGAAAAAAACAAGTATAAAAAAAATCCCGCTTGTCGCCAGACCCTGTAAAGAAGAGAGTGGGAGAAATAAAAAATGGGGGGCAGTTCAAATTAGTATGAGAGGTGTCTTGACACTCCTCTTTTGAAAGAGTTTTAAGTCATAGGCAGGTGGAAAAACAGACAAAGGAAGAAAGTTCCAGAGTTTACCAGTGTAAGGGATGCAAGAGTGAAGATACTGGTTAACTCTTGCATTAGGTAGATGGGCAGAATAAGGATGAGGAGAAGTATAAAGTCTTGTGCAGCGAGGCCGCGGGAGGGAAGGAGGCATGCAGTTAGCAAGTTCAGAAGAGCAGTCAGCATGAAAATAGCGGTAGAAGATAGATAAAGATGCAACATTGCGGCGGTGACTTAAAGAGTCAAGACAGTCAGTTAGAGGAGGAGAGTTGATTAGGCGAAAAGCTTTAGACTCCACCCTGTTTAAAAGAAGCTGTATGAGTTGAGCCCCCCCAAGACATGAGAGCCATACTCCATACATGGACGGATAAGGCCCCTGTACAGAGCAAGCAGCTGAGAGGGAGAGAAAAATGGACGCAGACGCCATAGGACACCTAACTTCTTGGAAGCTGATTTAGCAAGAGTAGAGATATGAAATTGCCAGTTTAGATTCTTAGTAAAGGATAGACCGAGTGTGTTCAATGTGGAGGAGAGGGGAAGTTGAGTGTCGTTGAAGAAGAGGGGATAGTTATCTGGAAGGTTATGTCGAGTAGATAGTTGTAGAAATTGAGTTTTTGAAGCATTGAACAAAACAAGGTTTGCTCTGCCCCAATCAGAAACTAGTGAAAGATCAGAAGTTAAGTGTCCTATAGCATCTCGCCTTGAGTCATTTAATTCTTGTTGGGTTGGGCGTCGGTTGTACGACGTTGAAAAATGCAAGGTGGTGTCATCAGCATAGGAGTGGATAGGGCATTGAGTCAGATTTAGGAGATCATTAATGAATAATAGAAAGAGAGTGGGTGATAGGACAGAACCCTGAGGAACACCACTGTTGATAGTTTCAGGAGAAGAACAGTGACCGTCCACTACAGCAGCAATAGACCGGTCGGAAAGGAATCTGGAGATGAAGGTACAGAGAGAAGGATAGAATCCGTAGGAGGGTAGTTTAGAAATTAAAGATTTATGCCAGACTCTATCGAAGGCTTTCGATATGTCAAGGCCGACAGCAAAGGTTTCACCGAAGTCCCTAAAAGAGGATGACCAAGATTCAGTGAGGAAAGCAATAAGATCACCAGTAGATCGGCCTTTACAGAAACCATACTGGCAATCAGAGAGAAGGTTGTGAGCTGATAGATGCCTCATTATCTTCTTGTTAAGGACAGACTCAAAGGCTTTAGAAAGGCAGGAAATCAAAGCTATAGGGCGGTAGTTAGAAGGATTGGAGCGGTCACCTTTTTTAGGGACAGGTTGAATGAGAGCAAATTTCCAGCAAGAAGGATAGGTAGAAGTAGAGAGAGACAGACGAAAGAGTTTGATCAGGCAGTGAACGAGTTCGGAAGCACAGTTTTTGAGAACAACAGGAGGGACTCCATCCAGACCGTAAGCCTTCCGAGAATCAAGACCAGAGAGGGCCTGGAAAACGTCATGATAAAGAATTTTAATTTTAGAGATGAAGTAGTTAGAGGGTGGAGGAGTAGGAGGAATATGCCCAGTATCATCCAAAGTAGAGTTGGTAGCAAAGGTTTGAGTTCAGCTTTAGAGAAAGAAGAGACAGCTGTGAGGCCATCTGGTTGAAGTAAAGGAAAGAAAGATGAAGAAGTGAAATTGTTAGAGATATTATTGGCTAGATGCCAGAAATCACGAGAAGAGTTAGAGTTGGAAAGACTGACATTTTCTATTAATGAAAGAGTTTTTAGTAAGTTGGAGAATCGATTTGGCATGATTACGGGCAAAAATATATAGAGCATGAGTTTCAGCAGATGGATGGCTACAGTACCGTTTGTGAGCCGCCTCTCTATCATTGACAGCACGAGAACAAGCAGAGTTAGACCAGGGCTTTTTAGCTTTAGTATTAGAGAAAGTATGAGGAATGTATAGCTCCATGCCAGAGACAATCACCTCTGTTATGCGCTCGGCACAAAGAGAAGGATCTCTGACATGGAAGC
>JAXIVD010003418.1:0-7500 GCA_036785275.1 Cancer borealis
CTCCCCCAAAAAAACAGTAAGAAAATGCTTGAAAAAAACGAGAATATTAAGTATGAGACTACAAATGTAACTACAAACAAAAAAATATAACAACACGACAGCAAGTAACACTACTAACTAACTAATCGTCCCTTTGAACTACGTTGCTTACCCCGGAAAAGTTGGCTGAAAAACAAATGACTATCGCTACATCATGTTTAATGACTGAACATGCCTGAGAGAGAGAGAGAGAGAGAGAGAGAGAGAGAGAGAGAGAGAGAGAGAGAGAGAGAGAGAGAGAGAGAGAGAGACCCATGCATAGACATTTAAATACTACCCAGCCCAAAACTCTCCCTCCATCTCTCTCTCTCTCTCTCTCTCTTCTCTCTCTCTCTCTCTCTCTCTCTCTCTCTCTCTCTCTCTCTCTCTCTTCTCTCTCTCTCTCCGCGTCATGTGTGTTTTCCCAGGGGGCTAAACTCCCTTAAGGGGGCGTGTCTTCAAGCATCCTTTATGCACCACTCCTGAGGGGATGAGGGAAGAGGGAAGGAGAGGAGAAGAGGAAGAGGAGAGGAGGAGGAGGAGAGGAGGAGGACGGAAGGAAAAGAGAAGGGATGAGTGGGACGGAGGAGGTTTGTGTTTGTGTAAAATGCACATTAGAATATTATAGGAGAGAGAGAGAGAGAGAGAGAGAGAGAGAGAGAGAGAGAGAGAGAGAGAGAGAGGAGAGAGAGAGAGAGAGGAGAGAGAGAGAGAGAGTAAGAGAGAGGGGGGAGGGTGTCGAATAGAGTTAAATGAAGTGAGTGAGTGAGTGAGTGAATAATTGGTTGATGATTGATTAATTGAGTGAGTGAGAGAGTGAGTGAGTGAGTGAGTGAGTGAGAGCGAGAAAGGTGAATCAATTGAATCACATCAAAAAAGAAGGAATCAGAAGACTTCCATTAGCAAAATTATGTTCACTTTTTCTTCTCCCTCCCCTCCCCACTTTCCTAACCTTCCTTCCTTCCCTCCCTCCCTCCCTCCCTTCCTTCCTTCCTTTCTTCCCTCCCTCCAAACCATCCTTCCTTCCTCTATCTATGTATTCCAATTCCCTCTCTCCATTCCTTTTCCCCTTAACCTCACTCCCCTTCTATATCATCCCTTCCTTTCCCTTCCCTGCCTCCCTTCGCCCGTTGCTCTAAACAATTCCTTAATACTGAAATTTGTATTCAGTGCAAATGGCCTTGTAAACGGGTGTGATGGAACCTAATATTTGCCTGTGGAAATTAGAGAAACCGGCAGATGGTTATGGTGAAGAAGGAGAAGGAGGAGGAGGAGGAACACATAGGAACACATAGGAAGAACAAACAGCAACAGGCCTACTGGCCCTTACGAGGCTGTTTGTGATAAACTAGACTACACTATCTAATCTGGGATGAAGGATACAGGATAGTAAGGGTGAGGGATTCTCCCACCAGCCACGACTGGCAGGAGAGGAAGGCCAACCATGCAATATAAGTAAAAATAAATAAATAAATGCGTGGAATTAGATTAGTCTAGCCTATTACTACTGTCACTAACACTACTACCTGGCAAGCGATGTCAGGCCCCTAGCGACGTCCTTCCGAATCGAGATTTTGTAATTACTGTACATTAGAAGGAACTTGCTCAAAGTTTACTATGTTGACGAATAATGTTTTAGTTGCGGATTGGCTTCTAAGTATTTGTCCAGTCTATTTTTGAATGTATTAATTGTTTTACTGTCGACGACATTGGCGGGCAGGGAGTTCCAAACGTTAACGATCCGATTGAAAAAGAAATGTTTGGCTTCGTTTGATGTGAATCTTTTACCAGTAATCTTAAAAGTATGACGTCTTCTTGTTATATTTGATCGATCAAAAGTAATGTAATCTTCTGCATTGATATTATCAAATCCTTTAATTATCTTGAACATTTCAATTAAATCTCCTCTCATCCTTCGTTTTTCGAGGCTGAATAAGTTTAATTCTTTAAGTCTTTCTTCATAAGGTTTATTTTTCAGCCTTGGAATCATTTTCGTTATTCTACGCTGGACTCTTTCCAGTTTGTCAATGTCCTTTCTGTAATATGGGGACCAGAACTGTACGCAATATTCAAGATGAGGTCGTACTAGTGAATTATGCAGTTTTAATATGACTTTTTCTGATTTATTTTCGAAAGTACGCCCAATAAAGCCGACCAATCTGTTAGCGGTTTTAACTACCTCTGAGCAATGCTGACTGGGTTTTAAATCGCTTGATATTGTGATTCCTAGATCTTTTTCCTTGTTCACTGCAGAAAGTAGTTTTCCATTCATTTGGTACTGAACGTGATCATTATTTCTTCCGATATGTAGTACCTTACATTTATCAACGTTAAATTTCATTTGCCATTTATTGGCCCAAGACGTTAGTCGATCAAAGTCTGATTGTAAGACTTCTCTGTCACTTGTCGAAGTTACTTTACTGGCAATTTTCGTATCGTCAGCGAATTTTGATATTTTGCATGAGATCCCATCATCTATGTCATTAACATATATCAGAAACAAAATAGGGCCAAGTACTGAACCCTGTGGTACGCCACTTTTTACGTTTAACCATTGAGAGGAGACACCGTTTAAGACTACTCTCTGTTTACGTTCAGAGAGCCAGTCCTGAAGCCAATTGTAGATGCTACCAGAGATACCGTGAGTCTTTAGTTTGTTAAGCAATCGTTGATGGGGAACTTTATCAAAGGCCTTTTGAAAATCCAGATATATGATATCTACTGCTCTGCTTTCATCGTACGTGTCAAAAACATTGTAAAAGAAGTCTAATAAGTTAGTTAGACATGAATGTTTATTACGGAAACCATGTTGTGAGGGTTTAATTATATCGTTGTCTTCAAGGAATTTCACCATATTGTCACGAATGATTGTCTCCATTAATTTACATACTACTGACGTCAGACTGATTGGCCTATAATTTCCGGGTTGTGACTTGTCTCCCTTTTTGAAGATTGGGGTTACATTAGCACGTTTCCAATCTGATGGAACTTTACCAATCCTTAAGGATTTATTGAATATGATTGCAAGCGGTTTACTGATCTGATGCTTGACCTCTTTCAAGATTTTCGGGGAAATTTTATCTGGTCCAGGGGTTTTATTAGTTTTCATCTTATCAATTTTTTGTTCAACGTCATTTTCTACGATGAGTAAAACATTTAAGAAGTTTTCGGTTCTTCTAGTCTCGAGTGGAGGAGGAGTAGGAGAAGGAGGAGGAAGTGTTTACAATAGTGTTGATGGGCTTGCTCTGTTTACTATCCTTATGGAAAGTGGAATAGTTATTGTTGTTGTTGTTTTGGTAGTTGTGTGGTGGTGGTGGTGGTGGTATTGGTGGTGTTGGTGGTGGTAGTAGTGTTAGTGGTGGTGGTGGTGGTAGTAGTTGTGTGGTTGTGGTGGTGGTGGTGGTGTTGGTAGTGGTGGTGGTGGAGATACAGCTGAGGTGGCAGGGAGTTGTCATGGTGACAGATCTGAGTGCTGAGATGGCGGTGCGTCTCTCTCTCTCTCTCTCTCGCTCTCTCTCTCTCTCTCTCTCTCTCTCTCTCTCTCTCTCTCTCTCTCTCTCTTTCTCTCTTTTCCTTTTAAAACTATGTAAACGAAAACCTTTCTAACGCAAATAAAAAAGGAAAGTTTACACATCGCGAATAAAATGAAATAAAAGAAAGTTGTGGATTTTCCTTTTTTCTATTTTCCTTTCATTTTTTTGACTCGGGCGTGTTTGGTTTGTTTAGTTGTGTGTGGGGATGTATTTTTTCATTTTATTTCTCCTCTGGTTGGCATGCGTTCGGGAGCGAGGGTATGGCTTTTGTTGTTAGATATGTGTGTGTGTGTGTGTGTGTGTGTGTGTGTGTGTGTGTGTGTGTGTGTGTGTGTGTGTGTGTGTGCGACCTTCATATTCTTGTATTCTAGTATGTAGTATGCGTCACACAGAAAGACACACACAAAGACACACAAAGACACACACACACACACACACACACACACACACACACACACACACACACACACACACACACACACACACACACACACACTCACAAACACTGATAACACACAATAAAGAAAAAAACTGTTGCTTCTTAATTATATGTCACGTGACCTTCATTATTAACACATAACACAATAGTTCAATCGTATATTTCCTTTTCCTCTTTCTTATTTTTCTTTCTATTTATTACTTCATTCCTGTTTATATTCTATCTTCCTCCTGCTTTACATCTCCTTGGTTCCCTCAGGCGCTTCCCACGTAACACCTGGCTTGAATACCTGTTGCAGCTGCCACACACACACACACACACACACACACACACACACACACACACACACACACACACTAAAGGTGACGGGTGACGGCTGGATGATCATGTTTAAGGGGGAGAGAAGGTTGTGGGTGTGTTGAAGGGGATGGCACAAGGAACACGGACATTTAAAGGCGTGGAATGCCCACTATAGTTAAAGGGAATGGATGGTGTTTGCGCACGTGGTAAAGGAGACGGACAGGTGTTAAGCGAGACAGGTGTTTACAGAGACAGGTAAGGTAATAAATGTTAATGGGAATCTTACTTAATAGGAAGAATTTGTTTATATATTTAGAATGAGTTTGGAATGTGATGTGGTATTTAATATACATATTTCTCTCTCTATCCAAGTGTGTGTCCTTCTAAAAAACAAAAAACGACCTTCAATCTCTAAAAAGTCATTAACTGGAAACTCTAATCACCAAAACGATCAGGTCATCATAACTAATGCTGATGTTTCACGTCCTTGATTTTGTATAATGTGTTGTTTGCTGTCATTGCGAGATGGTAATGCCAGTCACCTACACGCCTCTACCCTTGACACACTCTTCAACTATGGGTTACTCGAGCAAGGCCGCGCTAAATATCACCATTGTACAATTCTTTTTATCCTAACTCCCTTTTCTTCCTTTCTTTAATTTTTGAGTACCTCCCTCAGGCCTGCTTTTGTCCTTCTTCCTTCCTATTCTCCTCACTCGCTTCCTTCACTCGCTTTCTCTTCCTCCTCTCATTCTTCAGCGTCATCCTTTCTCTTATCTTTACACTCTCTCCCTCCCTCCTCATCTCCTTCCTCATCCATTCTGTCCTCAGTTTCACGCTGCCACCACCTCGAGGGACGCGCGCACCTTCCATTCTTCTCCTGACGGCAGTAAACACATCCAGTGGGTCTTTTGTAGCGACCAGCCTCGTCTTTCACTGTCCGGCTGTCACCAGAGGACAAAAACGTAGCTGAAGGAACTCGTCGCGCCCTACGTCAGTCCGCTTCTGTTGTGGGCTCGCGGGGGAAAGGGTGAGGAAGGGTGGGTGGGGTGGAAACGTACTGAAGAAGGAAGGGGAGAGAGATATGAAGGTAGGGAATGAGGCTGTGTTACAGAAGGGAGACAAGGAAAGCAGGAAGGTAGCTAGATGTGTTGGGAGAAAGGTTAACTGAATAAGATAATGTGAAGATGTACAAGAATTTATAAATGTCTTTTTATTTTAAAAAGTTAAGTAAAGAATGGGAATGGAGGACGACGACGCCGACATAGAAAAAGAAGAAACAGAAGCGTAGAGAAAATGATAATAGAGGAAAGATATTGTACATGTTTAGGAATAGGAGACAAGGAAGCTAAAAAGAAAGGGAAGGATAGGAAGGAAATTCTTAATGATTCTACTCATTTTAGTTTTGTTGAGGTATGCAACGGCGGCTACTTGAATACAGAAGGCTAAGGGAAGCTGAGGGGAGTTGAGGGAAATTTAGGTGAGCTGAGGGAAGTGAGGGGAGTTGAGGGGAGGTGAGGGAAAGTGAAGGGAACAGCTGCTGTGGTTGGTTGAATTCTGATGCTTCAGCTGTGTCCTACAGTAACTCGTGATTACCTTGTAATGCGCGCGCGCCACACACACACACACACACACACACACACACACACACACACACACACACACACACACACACACACACACAACAAGCGGACTGCTATAACCGGATTCTTCTTATTTCCGGACGAGCATTTCGGTGCAACATTTTATTTCCGGAGACAGGACAGAGGGAGGAAGGAAAAGGAGGAGGAAAGGATGAAGGAAAGGAGGAAAGGAGGGAGGGATTTAGGAAAAAAACGAGAGAGAGAGAGAGAGAGAGAGAGAGAGAGAGAGAGAGAGAGAGAGAGAGAGAGAGAGAGAGAGAGAGAGAGAGAGAGAGAGAGAGAGAGAGAGGAGAGAGTTGAATGCTGTATTGCTACGACAAACTGAACACTCTATGGCCATTAGTGAGATTGGACATTATCAGATCGTTAAGGAGGAAGGATAAATATGCTGCAAAGGATATGTGGTGGTGGTGGTGGTGGTGGGGGTGACAGTGTGAAGTGCTATCAGAGAAAATGCAGTAGAAGCCTTGGAAAGGTATGTGTGTGTGTGTGTGTGTGTGTGTGTGTGTGTGTGTGTGTGTGTGTGTGTGTGTGTGTGTGTGTGTGTGTGTGTGTGTGTGTACCATAAGAGTGTATCTCGAGAGTATAGGAGAGTGCAGGAAGAACAGGGATGGAGAGAGAGGGAGGGAGGAGTAGGGGAGATAAGGACAACGAGGAGGAGGAGGAGGAGGAGGAGGAGGGGGATATGTGTAGAGGGATGAGAGAGAGGAAGTGTGGACGACAAGAGAGGGATGAAGGGAGAGGGCAAACAGCTACAGGGAATCAATTTTCTCTCACCATCCTTCCTTTCCTCTCAACTGGAGTAACATTTTCTCCCTTTCTCGTCTCAATCAAAAACCAGACGCCACCACCACCACCACCACCACCACCACCACCACCTCCACCACCATCACCACCACAATGAACGCACGCCAACAATAACTTTCCACCATCATTTAAGTTCCCTTGTCTGACGCACACCACCACCACCCTCACCACCACCTCCTCCTGCGTCGGCCAGAAGGACATCAGTTCCGGTAGGAGTCCCCTTCCCGGCACTCCTGTCAATGGGGTTTCCGAGTGGTTAATACGACACGAGGACGGACGTGGAAGGACAAGAGAGGACTTCACGTGACTTAATTACACAAAGCTCGTAGTACATTGACATTTTTAACGCTGAGTAAATGGTAAGAAGCGAGATTGGTACTTAGTTTTACGCTAGTTAATTCTCTTTTTTTTTGTCTAATTGTTTTGGTGTGGAAGTGAGTATTTTGGTGGGTGAGTGTGTTCCGTTTTACTCAACTAGGGTGTGAGGGGAAGGCGAGTGAGTGAGTGAGTGAGTGAGTGAGTGAGTGGTTGAGGGAGTCAGGAGTCGGGAGTCGGGAGTCGGTCGTGGGTTGTCGGTGGGACGGGTGAGAACGAGGCCAGGATGAGAGGGTTCAGGAAGTAGGATGAGTGACAATAGTGACTTGGGAGGAGGCGGGAACATGCGGCCAGGACGGGAAGGAGGACTCGGGTTCACACACACACACACACACACACACACACACACTAATGATACCACGCGCGGCCCAGCTTAACGAGACCC
>JAXIVD010003418.1:12500-22331 GCA_036785275.1 Cancer borealis
TCCTTTCCACAAGTTACAATTACACGTAGGAATGAGGACAAATAAACAGGATGACCACACCCTTCATTGTCCTCATCTTAAACTGCGTACAGAGGGTGTCTTCTTTCGGCAGAGGAGAGTATATAATATGATGTCTGTTTTCAAGTGTTTATCAGCGTATTCGTCAAGGATAAGTAGGAGGAGGAGGAGGAAGAGGAGGAGGAGGAGGAGGAGGAGGAGGAGGAGGAGGAGGAGGAGGAGGAGGAAGGGTCAATGTAAAAGAAAAGTCTGCATCATGTGAGGGGGTCCTACTGGGTGGCTTCTTTGGTGACCACAGAGTCCTAACGCTCCATAACCTTGAATTAGTATCACCAATGTGGGAGTAGAAGGTCGCAAATCATTCCGGAAACAATGCGAAAGAGGAGGAGCAGCAGCAGCAAGAAGGAGTGAGGGAGGGGAGGGGAGGGGAGGAATGTCGCCAAGAGCTATAACAATTAGTAGGAACGCCTCTAAACCTATTAGTGACACTTGACACTGGTAAGGTCCTATTTCACTACCGTTCCGCTAAACAAGGCTGATGCTCCCTTGCACTCGTGGGAACGCTCTCTCCTGACGAAGGATTGAAGGCTGTGGCGCGACCCTAACCCTTGAACTTTGAGGTTAACAAGATAGAAACTTGAGAGATGCGTTTCCTTAAGTGCATCTCCCCATTTTTTTTTTATTCTTAGCGCGTAGCGGTAGCTAAGTTCACAGCTGTTGCTTCCTGCTGTCAGCCATAGCTTGTAACATTCCCTCCAGCTGTCATGAATTAATTAGTGAGAATTCTTCGGCAAAAAGATATTCAGTTGTGTGACAAAGGGTGTTAAAATGAGCAGAAGGAGGACGAGGAGGAGAAGGAGGAGGAGGGTATCAAAAGTACATACAATGTAGGTCATTAGTAAACATGAAATGAAGAATGTCAGCTTAGTGGAGACGCTTAACGAGAATATTTAGAAGCTAAAAAACGTAATCGAAGAAGAATAAAAGAAAAAAGAAGGAAGAATAAAACAGAAAAAAATAGATTCAAGGTCATGGCGTAAAACTTTGAAACTAAGAGAAACTCTCAAAAGAAAACAAAAGAAAAAGAATACACAAACCAAGCATGAATTAATATGAAGGCATAAGAGAAAGAGGAAGAGGAGGAGGAATAGGAGGAGAAATAATAAGATAGATGGAAAGTAAAGGTAAAGGTATGGTCGCTACAAACAACCCTACGTGCACTAAAATAGAAAATAGGGAGTAAGGTTAGTCATGCAAGCTTCCTGACTCTCCACCACGATGCCCTCGGTCTGCCAAGCGTATATGTGTCTCCCTCAAGCTGTCCTACACGTGGAGGTAACTTACGGTCCCTTATAACTACACACGGGAGGTTAATCCATCCTTATAACAATACTAAAATGGTAAAAAAGGTTTGCTCTTGAAGTGGTGATGATTTTTTCATGTGAGCTAAAAACGTTTGTCTCTGTTGGCATCTGACCAGGTCTCCCGAAGAGCGAAAATATTTATTTTTCTTAGAGGAGTTACTGTCTGGTTTGGGTTTTAAATATATTCACTTTGGGTACCTACAGATGGCGGGGATTAAGAGCCAAACGCGTTGGGTATGTGTGTGTGTGTGTGTGTGTGTGTGTGTGTGTGTGTGTGTGTGTGTGTGTGTGTGTGTGTTTCTATGAGTGGATGTTAGACGTGTTACATTTTAAACGATACATTCTTTTTTCCTATTACTAGTGACACCGTTATTTCGCTTGTGACGTAGATGCTGAGTTTGTTACGAAGTTGTTTAACGTATTGTTGCGTGGCTGTACAACGTTGTGTAGCGGGTAACAACACTATCATTAGTAACAGAGGTATTTTCTTTTTTTACTGGCGTGTGTATTAGTAGTTGTGTCATTACAATATTATTCAGTGCGTGACAAGACATACAATTTCTAACGAAACAGCTGAGCACGTGTCACATCTCAAAACATAGAAATATATAAATAAATAGAATAAATAAATGAATAAAACGCCAAACCAGCATGACAGGACAACTAGCACAAGACCGCTGATTCACTTCACAACGCTACACTGCATCACTCGAATACAAACCTAATGCTAAATAATCACCCTGCGGCACCCCGACGACGCGTATAAAACCAACAGACAACACAGCGCCGGTCTACACACCCCGCCCGCCCCTTAGGAACTTCCACGAGACAGTGACACAAGCAGGAGGGAGCTCAGGACACTTTCTTATTTCTTGTCAGACGGCATGTTGCTCCCTCGTCTCTTAATCACTCAGCGCTTAACATTAATGACTTGCAGCAATTCTCTCGTGGTGATAAGATCGGCGGCGCTTCACTGTCAACATTTATACGGTAGAAATAAAGCAAGATAAAGTCACCTAGCGATCCCCTCGCCCTCTCACAGATATTTCCGTCCGGTGTGAGTGGCAGCGCTGCAATGTGACCACAGTTAGGCCTTCTACCTGCCCCAGCCGAGGGAGTGGAACGGAGGACACAGACATGGAGGAAAGTGAGCGATGGCATGCAAGGACTCAAGACAATTTCCCTTCTCTCTCTCTCTCTCTCTCTCTCTCTCTCTCTCTCTCTCTCTCTCTCTCTCTCTCTCTCTCTCTCTCTCTCTCTCTCTCTCTCAGTACGGCAGGTTTAGTTGTATGTCGCAGCAAAACTCGATCACAATGCAATACACCGGTAAGCTAGGGTTGAGCGGCTCAGTGGCGGCGAAGCGAGTCTCAGCAAGAAAGGAGGTACGATGGCCTACCTTGCAAGACCTCGGTAATCTCCTGCGGCGGCTCGGTGCAAGTCGAGCGGCCGGGGGAAGAGAGTAAGTGAGGTTTGCCCACGATCACAACACACACTACTCGGTGTGAGACACTGTCAGCTTCGGCGCGGAAGCCAGAGAGTGGTGGGCGGGGCCTGTCTGGCTACGTCACCTCCAGTGGGTTGGGACTTCACTTCTTGTTTATTTGCTCCCTGAGTCGCGTTTTAGCTTGATACGAAAGGCGACTACTTGCCTCAAGCTCATTAGGCGCTTCCCGCTCCTTTCAAGATGCTGTTTACGTGGCGTTCATGTCACACACAAGCAGGGAAAAGAAACGCGTAAAATGTGGCTCCAGGAAAAATGTACACCTGAAAGAATGCTAAGGAAAAGGGTACACAATGGTACACAAAAAGCGACTATTACAACATCCACTCTAAAGTAATGTTTATATAATGAATTTAAATTAAGGTTTTCTTCAAGTTACACTCAGTCCTAATTATACCCCCTGCCCCCCATCCCTTACACCCAGCAACTCCTCCCCCAACACATGCCAGGACCATTCACTCTCACACCCCCTCCTTCATCCCCCTCTCACACACCCTGGCATCACAGCACCCTTTCTTCCACTACATTACGGCGTTAATTAAGATTCATTTCTCCACGTCCAGCACACCATAGTGACCCTTAACTGGTGGTGGTGGTGGTGGTGGTGGTGGTGGTGACTCCTCCCAGCCACAACACCAACCCCACCCACCTACTCCCACTTCCATTTAGCAATCGTCAGCTCCACATCTCGCCACTCCTTGCACTAATGTCTCCACTCAGCACGCACACACACACACACACACACACACACACACACACACACACACACACACACACACACACACACACACACACACACACACACACACACACACACACACACACACACACACATACACACACACACCACGACCAGCAAGCACATACACTTGTTACACGTTTATATACACATTAAACGCACACACTAACACCATTATACACCCCACTAATATACTATAATACACCCTTACCTGTCACCACGTACACAACACCACACCACCACACCAGGTAAATACTTAAGTTCCCCGTGCAAAGTCACAAGGTTAGTCTCGTTTTCTCCGCGGTGGTGATGGCGGGGAATACAGAATTTCGTAGTGTTAGTGTGTATCTTCGGATTAGGCAACGTTGGATATTAGGGCTTCCTTATCGGGTGTTTCCGCGTGTATTCCCCAATTGCTTTCGAGAGGCGAGTGATAACAAGGTTGAATTTATCTTTTTAACTTTAAACTCGAGAAAATTGACGACTGACTGATTCAGATTCACCATCACAGTCAATTTATACGTGAGTATATTGCTGGTGTATCAAATAGACTATAGTAAAAAATAAGTCAATACATGAATAAATACTAAGAATACAACTGAGGAAATGTTTTATTACAAATGAGAATTAAACATAACATCAACAAGTAACTCAGGAGGCGAACTTTCCCTATTGAATAAATTAAAATGTATGTTAAAGGTCGTTACAGTTTCCTTAGTCGACTCCACTTCGTCTCTCAAAAAATGTAAGAAAAAAATAAATAAACGGGATTCAGACGCGGCTGCAGATCGTGTGATATTACTTGCAAAGAACTTCATATCTCAGCGGTATTCTATGAGGTGAGACGTGTTAGATAAGGGAAGAATCAAAGCATTACCGGCTCACAGGGAGGAGTAATCTGGAAGCAGGAGGTGGAGTGGGAGTGGAACGAAGGAGGTTCAGAGAGAGTGTTTACGCTGTAAAGTCTACGGGCGCTGCCAACCACATTTCAGATGCTAGACGAGAAGCTATTTTAAATAGACGTCCCTGGCGGATAAATATAAACTGAAGGAGACTGCGAGACAAGTATATAAGAGGACAGTTAGTTATGTACTGACAGACTGACGGAGTGATGGAGAATGGAACGTACTTAGCGGAGAGAAATATATTAATAGCGCAGTTAGAAAAAAACAAACAATCTGAAGACGAGACAGAGATAGAGATATAAGGATAGAGATAGATAGATAGATATATAGAGAGAAAGAAAGATCCACCACTACTCCACCCACCACCACACATCTCTACCACACAGCCCACCCACCCGTCCGCCCATCCGGTCTCCTGCAACGACTCACGCGTGACTAAGGCAGGGCAATGAGGCCTAATTCTCTGGCATTTGTGTTGCGTTGCGTAACTCCCACAAGATGAGACGGGAAAGGCGACACCGGATGACACAAAAGAAAAGAAAGATACAAAAAACTCTAAGACCGCGAGTGTAATGCGATATTCTAACCATCTGTGAGTGATTGTGTTGAGTGAGTGAGTGAGTGAGTGAAGAAGAACAAGGAGGAGGAGGAGGAGAAGGAGGAGGAGGAGGAGGAGGAGGAGGAGGAGGAGGAGGAGGAGGAGGAGGAGGAGGAGGAGGAGGAGGAGGAGAGTAAGAAACTAAACTCTAATCCTAAAGTCACGTTCTACGCCTTGCATAAGATTCTTACCCTTGTTAAGATGCCTCAGATAGGCTCCTCTGCTCTGCTTCTATTCCCCTCAAAGTAAGCCTCCAAGACCTTCTCCTCCCTTTCTAGCAACGCCGTTCCTTCGCCTGTCTCACCCAAGCATACTTACTCTTTGCAGATAGAAAGCAAATTTAGTTTAGAGCTGTTAAAATACGATGATTGGAGGAGGAGGTGGAGGAGGTGGTGGAGGAGGAGGAGGAAGAGAAGAAGGTTTGAGGAGGAGGCACTATGTGGAGAGATGGAGAGTAATCTGTGTCTAAAATATGTGTGATAGAGAGATAGAAGATATGGAAGAAGAGAGATGGAGGAAACTAAACAGAGGGAAGGAGGAGGATGTGGAAAAAAATTAGGGAGGTAAAGTGATAGAGACTAGAAGAGTCGTGGGAGATAGATTATAAGGTTGAGAAAAAGAGGAAAAAGAATGGGAGGAGAAACAAAATAATGAGAAAGGGGAGAAGAGGAGGAAGAAGAGGAGGAGGGAGGAAGAGAGGTTGAAGCTAGCGAGAAATTAACTGTGGTCACATTAAGGAAAAAAACTGATGTTGAAAAGGGGAAAAAATATATATATCCTCCATCATCATTAAACATTATTAGTTTCTTCTTACCACAGAGAAAAAATAAATGGGAAAAAATATAGTTAAAAGTGCCTTCTATATCCGCTGTTGCTGTCCTTCACAATAGAGAAGTCAAAGGGAAAGTTTAGAATCGAGTCCTGAACCTTTTTAAGACGTCCTGAGGCTCGTCCATGAAAGTGACGTTGTGAGAAAAAAGGAAATACAGGATGACAGGAGAGAAAGAGAGAGGAAAAGGAGAGAAAGAGAGGGAAAAAAAAACTAACAAAAAAATACATATACACTAAGCCAGTTTCGAATTTCTATTATAAGAAATTTCATGTCAATTTCTAATATACCAAAACGAAGCTTAATAATTGACTTTAATAGCAGAGTATCCCTCAGTTAAATATTTCCTACATACGTTTTCTGTGACTCAAAATTCCTACTTGGCATTTTCATCTCCACTTCATAACTCATAAATCTTTTCTTTCCTTAATTAGTGAACATTTGAAGTAAACAGAGATACTTTATTAGTTTTCAAAGCATAAATCTCACTTAACCTTACACTGATAATTCCTTTTTTCCTTCCTTTTTTCCTACTCTTGACATACCAACATTGTAATCTCAGCAATATCTTATCAGTAATTTCCTTGTGCCATAGCGAACCATTCTTTGTATTGGCTTATCTATTAGTATTATTTTATCGTTATTCGTCTTAAAATCACCTGCAGCTCTTAGGCGTCCTCGTGTGTCTCTCATTCACAGCCTTGTCCTCCCTCGTTTTCCTCGGCCTCTGATGCCCTACTGACGAGGGACTGATAAGGGAGCGCGAAGGAATACGTCAGTGATAGTGATTTTATTTTTCATTCGGTTGGTATGTCCGTCAGAAGGCAGGAAATGCTTATTATTTTTATCATATCTTGAAAAAAAGGTGATTACGTTGAATAATTACATCTTGTCAATTTGTAAATTTATGCATTACTGTCTGGTTTATCTTTTATATTCTCTCTCTCTCTCTCTCTCCTCTCTCTCTCTCTCTCTCTCTTTCTCTCTCTCTCTCTCTCTCTCTCTCTCTCTCTCTCTCTCTCTCTCTCTCTCTCTCTCTCTCTCTCTCTCTCTCTCTCTCTCTCTCTTTTCACCCACCACCAAGAAAATCATACGAAACCCCCATTTACGTCCATTTTATTGGAGTATAACTTAAATAAACTGAACGCGGCAGGTAAAACGAGCACGATTAAAATAATGTTCCCGTACTTATTATTATAACACCTTGCGTCTGTTCTCTCCTTACTTACACCTTACGTAACTCATTCTATTTTAACACCTGGAGAACTTGATTTATTACATGTCCGCCTAGGAAAAAAATAAAGAAATAGTAATAAAAAAAAAACCTACAGACGATTGCCAGACAAGAAGAGTTATTTTGTGTTCAGTTTTTGCCGCGTTTTCTGAGGCATGTGATAGAGGGGAAGGACGAGGTTAAGGCGTCAGTCTGTCCCTTTGTTTCAGTCGCCATCACCACCACCACCACAACCCTTACCGCAGAGAGAGAGAGAGAGAGAGAGAGAGAGAGAGAGAGAGAGAGAGAGAGAGAGAGGTATATATTTGGGTCAGTCTGTCGCCTCATAACAAAAGCTTATCGATGGAGGAAGAACAAAAGTGTGCTCATTCTTCTCTCGCTGTCTGGTGGTGGTGGTGGTGGTGGAGGAGGATAAGGAGGAGAAGGATGATGGGAGGAGGAGGAGGAGGAGGAGGAGGAGGAGGAGGAGGAGGAGGAGGAGGAGGAGGAGGCAGCGTGAATCTTTAGCCTTAGGAGAAGTATAAAGCTTGTAAAATTAGCAGTAAAGTTTGTAGGTAAGATTTCAGGAAGATAAGTAATAGGATAAGAAAGTGGGTGGAAGATAAGGACTAAAAAGATAATGGATGTAAGTGGAAGGAAAGATGAATAATGAGGAGTGGAGGTGGAAGAAAATACAAATGATGGTGATGATGATGATGATGATGATGAAGTGGGAAAGAAGATAACAAATGATAAATGGAAGTAGAACGGAAGATAATGTAATGAATAATGTTAATGGTTATGTATCATACTTTTCAATATTTAGTGAGAAAGATTGTTAGCTTATTTATGAAACTCTCTCTCTCTCTCTCTCTCTCTCTCTCTCTCTCTCTCTCTCTCTCTCTCTCTCTCTCTCTCTCTCTCTCTCTCTCTCTCTCTCTCTCTCTCTCTCTCTCTCTCTCTCTCTCTCTCTCTCATTTTCCACATAATTTTTATTCTTAACACCATTAGACATACATTATTGAATTGACGTTCCTTCATTCCTTTTCTTAACTCCTCTCCTCCTCCTCCTTCTTCTCTTCCTGTTCTTCGTCTTTCTTAAATCATTCCCTTCTTTTCTTCTCTCTCACCTCTTGAGTCTTCTTAATTGAATTCTTATTTTTCAATCCTCATGTTTCATTTTAGCTTCACAAAATACGAGTGAAAAAAAACAACAACCTCCCTTCATCCTACGTATCTTTTTACCACTTAAATCTCCTCTTCCTCTTGCTACTATTCCTCCTCCTCCTCCTCCTCCTCCTCCTCCTCCTCCTCCTTCTCCTCCTCCTCCTCCTCCTCCTCCTCCTCCTCCTCCTCCTTCTGTGCTGTTAGTGCGCATTAAAAGAGATAAAAAGACACCAGAAACTCCATTTATATCGCCGTAAAAAAAGACATAAAATACTATACCGTGTTCCTCCACTAGTTTTCAAAGTTCTGGGTGTGTAAAAGTACCCCGAAGAAGGCGGAGGAGGAGGAGGAGGAGGAGGAGGAGGAGGAGGAATAGGAGGAGGAGGAGGAGGAGAGGAGGAGGAGGAGGAGGAGGAGGAGGATGAGGAGGAGGAGGAGGAGGAGGAGGAGGAGGAGGAGGAGGAGGAGGAGGAGGAGGAGGAACAACACATAGGAAGAACAAACAGCAACCAGGCCTACTGGCCCTTACGAGGCTGTTTGTGATAAACTAGACTACACTATCTAATCTGGGATGAAGGATACAGGATAGTAAGGGTGAGAGATTCTCCCACCAGCCACGACTGGCAGGAGAGGAAGGCCAACCATGCAATATAAGTAAAAATAAATAAATAAATGCGTGGAATTAGATTAGACTAGCCTATTACTACTGTCATTAACACTACTTCCTGGCAAGCGATGTCAGGCCCCTAGCGACGTCCTTCCGAATCGAGATTTTGTAATTACTGTACATTAGAAGGAACTTGCTCAAAGTTTACTATGTTGACGAATAATGTTTTAGTTGCGGATTGGCTTCTAAATATTTGTCCAGTCTATTTTTGAATGTATTAATTGTTTTACTGTCGACGACATTGGCGGGCATGGAGTTCCAAACGTTAACGATCCGATTGAAAAAGAAATGTTTGGCTTCGTTTGATGTGAATCTTTTACCAGTAATCTTAAAGGTATGACGTCTTCTTGTTATATTTGATCGATCAAAAGTAATGTAATCTTCTGCATTGATATTATCAAATCCTTTAATTATCTTGAACATTTCAATTAAATCTCCTCTCATCCTTCGTTTTTCGAGGCTGAATAAGTTTAATTCTTTAAGTCTTTCTTCATAAGGTTTATTTCTCAGCCTTGGAATCATTTTCGTTATTCTACGCTGGACTCTTTCCAGTTTGTCAATGTCCTTTCTGTAATATGGGGACCAGAACTGTACGCAATATTCAAGATGAGGTCGTACTAGTAAATTATGCAGTTTTAATATGACTTTTTCTGATTTATTTTCGAAAGTACGCCCAATAAAGCCGACCAATCTGTTAGCGGTTTTAACTACCTCTGAGCAATGCTGACTGGAGGAGGAAGAAGAGAAGGAGGGGAAAGAGGAGAGGCTCTATCCTCTCCTTCCCTCTCTCTTTCCCTATCCGTCAAGGTCTCTCAAACGCTGACAGGTAT
>JAXIVD010003418.1:22531-46519 GCA_036785275.1 Cancer borealis
ATATATATATATATATATATATATATATATATATATATATATATATATATATATATATATATATATATATATAATATATATATATATATATATATATATATATATATATATATATATATATATATATATATATATATATATATATATATATATATATATATATATATATATATATATATATATATATATATATATATATATATATATATATGTATATATATATATATATATATATATATATATATATATGTATATATATGTATATATATATATATATATATATATATATATATATATATATGTATATATATGTATATATATATATATATATATATATATATATATATGTATATATATGTATTATATACATTAGCCCTGTGGTGGGGGATACAAGAATTATATCATCATAATCCCTGCATTTCATAGGTGACAAAGGGGACGGAGCCAGCTGTCTGGGAAGCTCCTCCTCTGTAGAACCTACAAAAAGACAAGGCACTGAGGGGAATTGGAGCGTAATGTCTCCATGAAACCTGGCGTGCCTTGTCTTAGCTACCCCTCTTTAGGTGGATAACAGCTTGGTATATAGGTAGATAGATAGTGTACATATATATATATATATATATATATATATATATATATATATATATATATATATATATATATATATATATATACACAGATAGGGTGATGAATTAGTTTGTTTTCATAAGGTGTTTTGTCATTGACAAGAGGAGAAATTTATTTAAATTGGAGAATTCAAATTGATTATTTAAGTGAATAAATTCTGCATCAAACTTTAATGTTAAGCAGGTATATTTAACCATTAATTCATAAGGTGTGAGATTGTGGAGGTAGAGGCATGTGGACACACTGCACTCATGGGTAACATCTGCTGTGACTGTGGCATGCTGCTACGGGAGGAGGATCTGCCCAAGACCGAGGCTGTCAGCATGCTCCATTCTGTCCCTGACCTCAAAATATCACGTGGGGTGAGTGTCTGAGATATGAAAAATTGAATCTGATGGTATGCTAATTATAATTTTGCTACAGAAGGGTAAATATTTTAAGTGGTATGATGAATAGCCGAGCAGCAAAGCATACATTTATTATAACCAGAACTTTGTGTTGCAGGTACTTTAGGTACCTATAACAAAATGCAACAATCCATTTGAATTTTATATTTTACAATATGTACAAAATGTTGCATTTAAATTAATGAAAAGAGAATAATTTACAAAGTTACATAAGGAATGTGCAGGGAGCAAAAACAAAACATGGACAATAAGTATGTAAAGGTTGATCTAAGTGGAGGATAAAGTAATTGAAAATATATAAAAAATATTTCATGTGTCTTAAAATGTGTCATTTACTTCAATATAAGATATGCTGTAACTCCAGCTTGATATATGGTAAATAGGTATAGTAGCAATTAATTCATGAGCCTTTTAGGTGTCGTATCCTCGTTACTGTGCTTATTTATAATGAAATTTGCTCTAATGGAACAACATAAATGCAACATAAATGATGCAGATGGAAGAGGAGGAGTTGACTAAGTGTTTGGCAGAGAAATGCTAAATGTTTGTGTGTGTGTGTGTGTGTGTGTGTATTGCAGGAGGCACAGAAGCTGGGTCAAGAGGACATAAAGAACCTCTTGAAGCAACAAAAGCTTGTACTCTTGGTGGACCTCGATCAAACTCTTATCCACACCACAAATGACAACATCCCTGCAAACTTGAAGGTAAATTTCCTCTTTAAAACAAAATAAAATTGTGAATATTTTTGTCTGTTATCACTATTTTTTTCACATTAAGTTTACTATATATGGTGCCTTCATAATATAAGTACCCTGTACTATAAAACTATCTTTTTTACATAAATGTTCCTTTTCTATAAATTAATGGAGTTTCCCTCTAAGCCAGAAATTGGACGAAAATAATACAAAATACAGTGCACCTACTGTTTACATGATTAATTTGGTGGTAGATACCCTTGACCAGCCATGATAATATTGCTAATGGGGAGGATAGAAAAACATTTAAGTCCCAATTATGGCCCTATAGAAAATGGTACCACCACCAAACACACCCACTGATCATCATTCAAGATGTTGAACATTAATTGCACTAGTATAATTCTAATTACAGTGGAATTTAAACTTTCCTTGAGGCTGTAATAGAGATAATTAAATTGTTTTAGAAGGGGTAAGGTTTGAGGCTAAGAGACTATGTGGTGGAGTCTTTATCCCTTGAAGACTTGGCCTCTGTTTACAATATATCGCGTATATGATCTATCCAGTTTACTACTTCTTTTCGATTTATGATCACCATGTACTTGTGTGTACGATCATTACCTCGAGTGGCTGTAGCGCATCACACTTCTACAGGCATTTGTTTACAATCGCAGCGCCAAACTCGCACATCATGACTGCCCAGTGTTTCCCCCCAACTGTGGGAAGTAAAAATAATAGAAAGCTTTATGTAAATAGAATTGAAAGTACTGGAAAATCTGATTATTTTTGAAAAAGTGTGTATCAATATCTAGATACGCAGCTGATATCCCCCTTGAAGGGTATTGCTCAGACAAGGCAATAAGGGTTAGGGAAGACTTTACTCATCCTTCTTCCTCTGTGCTCTGTATTTTTATTAGGGAGAATACAGAGGAGAGATTTCGCAGACTCCTTCACTTTGTCTCTTTTGGTCACTTTTTTATAATAATTTTTTTTCTTTATGGATCAGTTTTATAATAAAAAAATTTTCTTGCAGGATGTTTACCACTTCCAGCTCAGTGTTGGAGGACCATGGTACCATGCCCGCATCAGGCCCCACACAAGAACTTTTCTTGAGAAGATCTCCAAATATTATGAGCTCCACATCAGTACATTTGGGGTCAGAGAGTATGCACACCACATTGCACACTTTCTTGACCCTGACCACAAATTATTTGGTCAGCGCATCCTCTCTAGAAATGAGTGTTTGAACCTCATGTCCAAGAAAGCCAATCTTGAGTAAGTTTGTGTTTGTTCCAATCAGACATTGTGTCACCTTTCTTAAGTTATGGTAACTGGTTGAATCTTCCATCCCAAGAAAAAAGAGACTGGTCAATTTATGCTATTTCTATGGCACTGGCTTTATAAACAATATGAAAAATTTTGCTTGTTAATGTTGCACATAATGGTTAATTGTTATTGTTGCTTATATGCTACACTAATTGCACTGATATCAACATTATGCTTGGTGTTTTTTTTGCTTAGAGCCCTCATTTGCTAGCTTTCCTTACAGAATGTCAGAATGCTTTTAACTAGTTTAAATGGTATTGCAACTTACAGCTCCTTGTTTCCTTGTGGAGACAACATGGTTTGCATCATTGATGACCGAACAGATGTGTGGAACTTCTCCCCGAACGTGGTGCAAGTGACACCCTACCACTTCTTCCGGCACACAGGCGACATCAATGCGCCTCAGGGTCTCCAGAAAAAAGAGCGTGATGACCGCCATGGTATTGACTTCAAGAACCTCAAGAAGGAAATCATCAAATCTGTCGGTAAGTAGTTTGCAGTTGTCTTCTGTAATGTTTGAGAAATTACGCTTTTGCATTATGACAAACATGATGTATATGTTGATGATTGCTTTTTCTTGATTCCATATCTGATACAATGTTCAAATTGAAATGGTGGAGTTATGCAAAAATGCTAAAGAGAAGGAACAAGGGGTTTGGGAAGACCCTTCTTTATTCTTTCCTACAGAGAAGAAGAGGAGATTTACATACAGCATTTCATTATTATCATGATTTTAAAAGGCTCCTTGTTATGACTAAGAGAGGACAGCATACATATCCTTTAATTCAACCAGATGACTCCACAGCTGTCTTCTTTCTCTAAAGCTGAACTTTTTGCTCAAACCTTTGCTACCAACTCTACCTTGGATGAAACTGGGCATATTTCTCCTACTCCTCCACCCTCAGATTACTTCATCCCTAAAATGAAAATTCTTCATTATGACGTTTTCCATGCCCTCTCTGGCCTTGATTCTCGGAAGGCTTACGGTCCGGATGGAGTCCCTCCTGTTGTTCTCAAAAAGTGTGCTTCTGAACTCGCTCACTGCCTGGTCAAACTCTTTCGTTTGTGTCTCTCTACTTCTTGCTGGAAGTTTGCTCACATTCAACCTGTCCCTAAAAAGGGTGACCGCTAAAATCCTTCAAACTACCGCCCTATAGCTTTGATTTCCTGCCTTTCTAAAGCTTTTGTGTCTGTCCTTAATAAGAAGATAATGAGGCATCTATCAGCTCACAACTTTCTCGCTGATTGCCAGTATGGTTTCTGGAAAGACCGGTTTACTGGTGGTCTTCTTGCTTTTCTAACTGAATTTTGGTAATCCTCTCTTAGGATCTTTGGTGAAATCTTTGCTGTCGGCCTTGACATATCGAAAGCCTTCGATAGAGTTTGGCATAAATCTTTAATTTCTAAACTATCTTCCTATGGATTCTATCCTTCTCTCTGTACCTTCACCTCCAGTTTCCTTTCCGACCAGTCTATTGCTGCTGTAGTGGATGGTCACTGTTCTCCTAAAACTATCAATAGTGGTGCTCCTCAGGGTTCTGTCCTATCGCCCACTCTCTTTCTATTATTCATCAATGATCTCCTAAATCTGACTCAACATTACTCTTACATTCTGCTGCAAAGTTGCTATCTTCTACTGTTATTTTCATGCTAACATCTCTGAACTTGTTAACTGCATGCTTCTCATTCCCTTCCGCAGCCTCGCCACACACGATTTTCTACTCATTCTCATCCCTATTCTGTCCACCCACCTTATGCAAGAGTATCTTCCCTCTTTCTTCCCTACTACTGGTAAACTTTGGAACCCTCCAGCTGAATCTGTATTTTTACCTTCCTATGACTGGAACTCATTTAAAAGAGGAGTATCAAGACACCTGCAACCTTAATTTGGCATCCCTATTTTGATTACTCTTTCATCTTCAGGGAACCGACAATTAAGTGGGCTTTTTATATAGTTTTTTATTGCCTGTGGCAGGTTCTCTAATAGCATAAAAACAAAACAAAAAAAGACATTCCTTCCAATAGATAAGTTTACACTAAACTCTCCTGTGACTAATTCGGAGATAACCTCTTAAGTCAAGGGAAAGCCAAATTTACAACTAGTAACTTTGGCAAGATTGATTCCCCTTTGAAAGGTATCTTGCTGGCTGGGAGACCGATATCACCAAGCCAGCACATGTTGCAAGTACTGTTGAGTCAACCATTGTGGCTAACTGCACCCCAGAATGGTGATTTTAGTAATTCGAATAACTTAGAGTAATTTATGTTTTTTTACTTCATAATTTGATTGCACTTGGTCTCAAAAAAATTCATTATCCAATATTTTTCTAATATTTTAAATTCTGTGCTTTCAGTTTTGCCTGAGGATGAGAAAAAAGAGAAAAAAAACGTTTGCAGTTCTGAATCTAAAATGGATGAAACTCAACCCTCAGCACAGTCTTCTCCTACAACCTTTCAGCAGGGAGCTGGGGAAGTTACTGTTGATGGAGAGAAAGGAACACTATCAGACACAAAGTCTAATGAAGACTCGGGCAACTACAGTGGGTCAGATGAGAGTTGGGAATCCTCTCCAGAGGCTCAAGAATCCAGCACAGAAGGCCAAGAGTTGAGTGTGGAGGTTAATGCAACTACTGAAAGTCAAGAATCCAGCTCAGTGGTTCAAGAAACTGATTCGAAAGTTAAAAAAAAAAGTTCAGAAGGGCAGAATTCTGATATAGTGTCTGAAAAAAATTTCCAAGGAAAAGAGGAGACATGTTCAGACAAAATCTCTGAATTTGTAGTTCAAGAAACTGATTCAGCCTCTCCAGAATTGAACCCAGAATCTCAACAAACCAGTTCAGAGACTGAAAAGTTTAATTCAGAGGAGCAGGAATCCAGCACTGGGACCCATGAAAAAGCTAAGGATACTGAATGTTGTAAAGAAAGTGAAGATGAAAAGGTTAACAAAGTTCAGCATGATCAGCAGGCACTGTCTAAAGAGTGTGAGGAACAAGTGGCCCAGCCCCAGGATGAGGCCATATCACAGCAGCCAGTCTTTGATGTGGTTGATAATGATGACTACTTGCTGTACCTGGAGGACATTCTCAAAAAGATACATAAGATGTTCTTCAAAGAGTATGAGGCAAGCCATGGGGAGCAGAAGGAGGACCAGACAATTCACAAGGAGCAAATAGTAAGACAGAAGGGAGCCATACTAGATTTGAGACCACTGCCAGACCTGAAAAAGATAGTCCCAGCTGTAAAGAAAGAAGTGCTGCGTGGTGTAAATTTGGTGTTCTCTGGGATTGTGCCACAGCAAGTTAATCTGAAGGATTCTAAGGCTTACCTTATTACCATTGGCTTTGGGGCTACAGTGAATGATAAGTTGATATTGCGTGGAGAAGCAGGGACCCCAACCACACACCTGGTGGCAGCTAACAGGCACACAGAGAAGGTGAATGCTGCGAGAAAGATGAAATCCATTAAGGTGAGCAGAACTTTTACTTTTCATGCTATTATAGAGTGTCAACACTTTGCCTTACACAATGCTACCACATCCCTATCCTATCCCCTCTCCATCCCCTCTATCTATACCATTTGCTTTGTGATGATGACAGGATATGGTCGGATCTGTTTTACTCATGAGTAGACAGTTTAATTATCATTGTGTTTGACCAGTTGTAATACCTCCTTAGTAACAATGCATTATGTGAGGAAATGGGGCAGTTTGGGGAACAGCAATTATTGGCTTATATTTTATACATGCGTATGTCTGTTAATAATAGTCTACTATGGTTATTTTTCAATATTTTTTCAAACTTGTGAGTAAGATTTGAACATCTTGAAGAAAAAAATTCAAACATTAAATTAAATGGCACTAGGGTCTTGTGAAGTCAACAGAAAGAAAATGGATGGGTTGCCAGATGCCCCTATTATTTTGCCCCCAAGGGACACTGAAGGCTTGTATCAGGAGTAGTGTGTGCTCGTGAGTCCTTGTGTGGACAGGCTTGAAGAGAGGCATAAACTAGTTCAGTTGACTGGGTCTGTCCAGTCTCGTGGCTTGCCATGGCACTGGACATACCCAGTGGAGCACTATGCATGCATCTGGTGCCATGACACCAGATTAGCTGTGACTACTTTGTGAAGGGCCACTTAGGAATCTCCAGTTGAATATAGTTCATGGCATCATGTCATGGATGAATATAGTAAGAAATTGAATAGTGTTAAAGCAGCCTTACAGAATTTGCATCTCAAAAAAATATTCACACAAGGCAAATCAAATTGGTTTTATAATTAATAGTTGAAATTGCAATTTGATTATGGTAATTGTGAAATCTCAGAAACCCGATATCACATTTCAAAAAGCTACTGTGTACCTAACATAAAAGGCTTGAACATTTTTATTTCCTGTAAAGTCAGTTTGTACAATTGTGAATCCATACTATGTGTGGCAAATGTTTGGATATTTTACCTTTTTGTGCAATCGCGGATTTTCTGCGTTGTGGAAGTGATGTTCAGTGAGGGTCAGTGGTGTTCATATTGTTGAGACTTGTAATGTTCAATTTTTGTATTAGTAAGGTGGATGTAGTGGGAATGTGAGTTAGGAGAAAGTCAAATCCAGTATAGCCATCAAAAGAAGAGAAGACATGCAACCTTTATACTGAAATATATGATTGCAGATAGCTAAAGATTTAAAATTGTTGAACCTGTTAGACTGAAGACAGTTATTTAAAGCTCATTCATATGTGACTAAAACTGTAGCTATCATTTCTTTTTCCACTGAAGAGAGTGGCAGTTGGCAGTGGTCATTGAAACTGGAATGGATGTAATTTGTCTGATAATGGTTTTTTTTTTCATACTTCATCCATAAGATCAATATTTTCATTAAATTGATACTCAGATTGGGAACAGCTTAGGATTTATCACTTGAAAACAATATGAAAATGGTTCCTCAGATTGTGACGCCCAACTGGCTGTGGAAATGTGCTGAGCGCTGGGAGAGGGTGGAGGAACGCCTCTTCCCCCTCACCAAGGAGACAGAGAAGGAGGTGCAGCGAGTGCCCCCTCTACATTGTTCAAACCCCGATTCTGCATGGCTCAGGGCCAGTGGTGATGTTTCAGGTGAGATACATGGCTGAGGTCATTTAGTATATTTAGCTTACTATTTGTCTTATTTATCTTTTCTTTTAACCAGTGGATATATAGGTTACTATTGAGTTTTTGTTTGAAAGTGAGGATATGTATGAGTTAGATCAGTGTACATACCAGTGATCTGTGACACATAGTAATGGAAATAACAATGTTAAAGCTCAAGAGCAGTGATTGATGTTATAATCCATATGTAATAAAGTAGCTATTAACCTGTACAATGTCAGTGATGCATATAGGTGTGGGGCATGTATACACAAGTTGACAATTGACCTTCCCACATACACTCGCTAGCCTTTCTCTGGTACCAACCTGTCTTGCAGCCAGTCATCTATTTTGTCCATTACATGCATGAAAAAGTTGCTGATAGAAGGGGAAGGAGTGTTTGGAGAGGTGGAGGCTCTTCTGCCTTGTGCATCCCCTTGGGATGGCATTGTTCCTTCTGCCCTGGAAAAACTGCTTCCCCCGTTGTTATATAGCATCCGCCAAAAGATTGGCTGTTACGGGATTGCATATCTGCTCTCCTAAACCAACTATGGCGTCTCTCTCTCCCGCCTCAGGATTATGTCATGCTAACAGTGTCGCCTCTGCTAATACGTCCTGTCTGTCCCATGTACTGGCGTTGTTGCTTCTGCCCTGGGAAAATATCTTCTCCTATTATTATATAGCTCTAGCAAAAAAACTGCCGGCTAAGGGATTGCATTTCTGCTTTCCTGCCTAACTGTGGCGTCGCTTTTACTTCTGCCTCAGGATTACGTTATGGTAACAGCTGTTGACTGAGGCAGCTTAGGAGTGACGTGTTAAATAATGTAAATGACTAGTGGGGAAAAGGATTAACATGAGGTGAACAGTCTGATCAATGTAATGAATGAGGAAGGTTCACAGCAACTATACAAATTAGTGTGTTGTCAGATCAGGTATGTCTTGACGAGGGTGGCTGTGGTAAGTCAAGTCTGAAATTTCAAGGTCAAATTATTAGGTGGAGTGTTAATGTAGAAAATTTACGCTTCAGCAACAAAATTAAATTACAAAGGGAACTACTGAACACCACAGAGAGCAAGCAACTAAATAGTAAAATTATAACAGTAACAATAATTGCACAAAACTGTGAGAAGAAGTACACTAAAACCTCTATAATTCTACCCAATTGTGGGGGACACCTGGGTCGAATTAGCCGAAAGTCCGAATTATCCAATTATTACCCGTCTAGCCCCTCCACACAATAAGAACTCACTAAAATACCAAAACAGCACAGATTGTAGTTCTTGTACTCACCAAAACGTGGCTGATACTGAAGTCTTGAAATGCAATACGTCCTATACTCTGTCAAGTTGAGTGTCAATAAGATAAGGTATTCAGTGTCAGAGAAGATGTTGAGGCTGGCTAATGAAGTGGATTCAAATTATGGAAATTTGTTGAAAAATTTTAACTTGGCCTGAAACAGGTCACATTATCCAAAATTCAAATTATACAGGTTCAAATTATCAAGGTTTTAGTGTATTGTTGGGTTACTTAAAATCTCACACTTAAAGAAAAAAAACTAATATTCTGTAGAAATGTGTATCATTAATGTTGAGTTAGACCATAAGGATAGCAAAAACTGTATACCCTCGGGGTAATAGCTGATACTTAAGTTTAGGTGATGTAGGCATCAGATCACAGGACAACATTAATCACATTTTTATATTCAGACTCCCAAGAGGTTCCCCAGAGGATGAGAACCCCGAGTGGCAACCTCTTACAGGACATCAACCCACTCATATACTTGAGTCCAGATGATAAAAACAACATGGAAGATGAAGTTGAGAAGATCCTCAGTGATGACAATGGTAGGTGTTTGACATTTACTCAAACTTGAAAATTTTACTAACCTGGTGCTAGTTTTTTTCTTTTTCGTGTCTTGGCCTATAGCACCTGTAGGCTATCTACTACACGGTTCTGATGCCCTGTAGGAATTTTTGGGAGCCGTGACAATGGTGGTTGACCCTCATCCGTTAGTGGTGCAGGCAGTATTTCTTAAGTGACACCTATGTAGGTTCATGCCGATCCCTGAAGTCCCTGATGCACTTGCAGTTGAAAACCGGGTTGAATAGCTCTCCCCTGGGGCCTCAGGGGCTCTTTGCATCCCAGGTGTGAGGCATAGATTTTATGATTACAACATACCTGTAACACTGTACCAACCCCAAGTGTGGCGTAGGAAAGACTAGGCAGCCAAGTTGTGCAAGTTTGCTACTGAGGCATCAGGGTGCTGCATTTGTAAGCAAATGCCTTGTTGAAAAGCGATGTGTTCCAGCCACTTGGGCTATCAAGCGTATACGTAAGTCCACGGTGACGGTATATAAAAAAAGCAGTAGTAAAACAGATTGATTGTATGTGTGAAATATCTTAAAACGATGCATTGTATAGCGCAGGAGTAGTATACAGAATATGCTTCTTTCCTCTCTTTTTCATTAAATTTCTACTATGAAAACAGTTTGAAGCTGCATGAGATTTGTTCACCTTGCAGATTCTGAGGGTGAGTCTGAGTCTGAGGCTTCAGAAGACAATTCGGACTCCAACGACATGGAGGAAGGTGGTGATGAAGATGAAGAGGAAGAAGAGGATGATGAGGATGAGGATGGAGAACCAAAGAAGAAGAAACGACGCAGATCCAATGAGCTTGAAGATGAGGAAGATGAGAATGAGGATGAACTACCAAGTGTCACTTTCCGACAAGGAGGCCGGCTACCTAGTGATGACAGCAACTCTGAGGATGATGATGATGATGAAGGGGATCTGAGAAGGATGGGAGCTGACCTTGAAAGCCTCCTTAACTAATATAGGTTGCTACAAGACACATGTGATTCTTTTTCTCATCACTCTTTCTTCTCAGCGTGTTGAATTCTCTTGCTCCTGCCCCTGCTCTCTCATCTTTCCCAGTTAGTACAAATGTAAATACTAATTTTACAATTATAACAAAGGCATTAAAAAAAGTAGCATATGTATAGGAATGTAAAGAAATTTGAGGATATGAAAGGAATGTATAAAATGTTTGAAAATGCAGTCACCCATCCTGCTTTTCTTTGTTTAGCTGTTCATTTGAAAACATTTATTCTTGGTACTAAAACTTTTTTTTTCAGCTTGTGCAGTAAGTGTTTACCTTAATTCTGAAGGTCTTCTGCCATTAACATCAATAGTGTTCTAGTCATATCTGGGCTGTGGGCGGAAATTTATAATAATGAGGTTGGGTGACAGAAGTATGATGGAAAAAAATATTCTCAGTGGGCATTTATTGACAAGATGATATTGGTGTTTGAAAAAAATAAACATGATGTTTTTTTAGGTTACACAAAGTTTAAGCAATCTCCCTTCACTGTCAACTAATAAGAGGTACTAGTACAAAGAAAGAGTTTTGTGGTAATGATTGAGCATTGAAATACAATAATTTTGTCTACTGAGTTCAGAATTGTTAACACTAGTATTCAAGTATTACTATAGTTGAGTAATCAGTAATTATGATATTTTTTAACATTCTTTTATTACAAAACAGAGTTTTCCAGAGTGTAGGTGTAAGAACAAAGGGGGACCAGATGGACGCTCCCTCAGATATCTAAGTGGAAGGAGTAATAATGTTAGGCGTGTTGATGAGAATCATTATCTCAGGGCAGGGTTTTTGATAAAAAAAAAATGCTTCTTTCCCATTGTTATATTTCATTTAGTTCTTGACTTATATTTTTTAAACAAATACCAGAAAAAAACATCCACCATTCTTCTGTACGAAAATGTCATTACTATAACTGTAGGTTCTGTAATTTAACCATAAAATAGAGAAGGAAGGAGAATATCTCAATTCCTTAGCTTCTACAGCTTCTGTTTGACCGGTTTTGGCAATGGCAACAGATCACACTCACAGCTCTTTCCACATTAAAATGTTATCAACTCCCCTGCCATACATATAACTTTCTTTAGAAAGGCATAAGTATCTTTCAATGGTACTTTTAGGAAGACTCACTACGTTTATGAAGCTTGTGAGGAATGGATGCAACAGGTATACTTTTAGTCACAGATTGGGATGAGGTTATACACACTCCATCTGTGGTTATAGTTGTTTATACTCAGAAAAATATTGATAGCGAGCAGCATTGTAATTGTTGGCAACTCATGCTCAAAAGAATGCACATGCGTTTTGTCTAATCTAAGGTGAGAATTAGCTTGACACATATGTGCTTCACCCTTTGGTTCATTAAGCTGCGCATTATTGCATTACCTGTCGATTAATGGATAACGTTATTCTAATCTTGGATCTTTTAGCCTTTTAGGCTGGTTTTATTATTCCAGATATTTATTTTAGGGACATTTGTGGTAGGGTTAGGATTCCTGTGAAGGTAATAAGTGTTGAGAACTCGTTGATTGGAATATTTACATGTTTATTAAAAAGTTACTTGTTTGGCTCTACAGCATACTGGAAAATTAGTTAACCATCAATACTCCAAAAGTTCAGGTCGAAATGTACCTAATTTTTGTGGCCATTGAGAGTTTTGGTCAATTGGGGCAATGATGGGTTAACGTGGCCTTCATACTTTTTGTGTCCTGCCTCCTTTGTTCTAAATTCTACCTATTTCCTTTGCAAAAACTAGTAAAATCTTTCACTTTCGATTGCTATCATGGCTTGAACAGTTGCACCAATTGCTTCCATCATTTTGTTTGTCTATCTCTTGCATATTTCCATTTTGTATCATACAAATAATTTTAAATACTATCCTTTTGTAATCAGTCCGGTCATAAGCTTTGTCATATTCAAAAGTTTCATGAAACCTCCAGTACGCCTTTCTGATAGATATTGGAACCAGTCTTGACACCTTGCTCACATAAATGAAATTGTATAACCCCTAGTGAGACCCCCCACCACACCACTGCAGCATGCTGATGTGCCCTCTCTCAATTCTGAAAACTTACTCCTAGGCCTCCCAAGAACTTATGGCATATATTTTATTTTGCTTGTTGTACGTCTTTTCCACTTTGAACATCTTGCCATGATCTACTTGCAAGAGGTTTCATCAAGTGCACCTGATCTGGTCTGTCCTCAGCGGAATTAGATAGTGCATTATGCCTCAATGGCTCAGTACACAGACCTGCACAAAGTTTGTTGTTGTTTTAAGAGTTGAATAATTAAATTTGTTATCTTGCAGCAATTTTGCAATACAGTTGTGAGATATGGTTCTCATCACTCCACTGTGTACCTAAAAGTACAAAGTTCCAAAAATTGATATGTACTCACATCTTCACACTCCCTTTCTTTAAAAAAGCAAACTCAAATATATGACAAAACTTATGGTAGGTGTGGGTATGCATGCATGGTATTGCAAAGTGTCTGTCACAGGAGAAATATCTAGTGACACCATTGAATGCTCCTTGATTGCTTTTAGCCTCATGATTAGTAGTAATTTTTTTTTTTTTTTTCATTATTTTCTAAAGCTGCAAGCTAATTTTTTCATTGTCATTATCTTAAATACCTTGAAACTCATTAATCTAATTTCCATTAATTTATGTTGTCACTGCCACCAGTACTTACATATTCAGTATTATTGTCCATATTTGAATTCTGTTAGTGAATATTGGTGACTTGAATGCTACTTAGGGAAGTCTTCTAATGTTTAAAGATCCATAAACATTGCAAGGTTATAAAAGCATTGTAGATTTAAACATGATGGGTAATAATTTTGGAGGTGCAGTACATACCTCAGAATTGCAGATCAGAAGATAACTAGATAGATTCCACTTACCATAAAAAGGTGTTCACTTCAAGTCTTGAGTACCTATATTGGAAATTATCTTATTTTTAAAAGAAAATGCTTAGTAATTTTGATAGGGAATGAAGAAATGTAAAAGCGAATGATTGACTATCCCCTGAGGAGAGTTCTTAGGAACAGGCATCATATTTAGATAGCTGGATAGAATGGATGTCTACACATTGTTTTTATGGAAAAATGAATGTGCTACTCAAAAGATATTATTATTGCTTAAAGCAGTTATCAAAGAAATGGAATTGCTGATTTTATTACTTAAAATGTAGTTTTATTTCTTTTTACAGAATTGCACTCATTCTTATATTTTTTGCATTTTGGCACACATTGGAAACTGTTGATTGAATAAATACTGCAGATCATAGTTTATAACCTTGTAGCATCCATTATTATATTTGATGGAATTCCATGATTAGAAAGTTCCATTCTCTCAATAGTATGTAATATGCCTTTAAACGATGTACTCCAGTGTATAAATTGTTTACCGGAACATATTATCTAATGCCAGTGTTTGACATCTGGAAAATTCAAGTATCTTTTCTTTGACTAAATATTTTTTATGCAATTCATTTAGTGATTAAGACTTTTTTTCAATTGTACTTTCTTGATGGGTGGGTTGATTGTAGAAAGTTTGCATATACGTGTACAGGAAATTTTTTCAGTATACATTTCATGTTCTAAAGATAAAGGAAAATTTATTTTTACATTTAGCGTTTAGAAAATTGTTAAACTAGCACGTTATCATGTAACTAGTTGTACATATTTATTTTGTAAGTAAACACATAAATATATAAAGGAAGAAAGAACAAGCAGATATTATTGTGATATGTTGGCTGAATGTGTAAAGAATGTTGAGTAATTTGACGAAAGTTAAATTTATTTTGTACATACTTCTCATGTATATTTCAGATTTCAAATTAATCCAGGGGGCTTAATCTGTTTATGGATTTCATTTTTAGGATACTAAACATGGAAGCTACAGTAATGTACCTGTAACCTAAAACGTTTTTGGTAATTATGTTGAAATTTGTATAGGCCTAGTTTGTTGTAATTTACTAGAAAACTTCCCCATCAATATGTTATGATCAATACTTATGTAATAATAATTAATAGTAAATCTTAAACTGTATAACCAAAACATTTTATGATCCACTATCTTTATATTTATCTGATTATGCTGGCCATTGTAATGTCATTTTAAACAAATTTGGAAAGAAAGGTGATGATTTACTGTTCGAGTTTTGTGAATTTTAAATGATATACAGCAAAAATTACTGTGAGGAACCAAAGAAAAATAATGCAAAAAGGTAAATGTCATTATTAGGAAGTATTTATGTATTTAAATTATTTGCATAACTGGAAGCAGGTTATGAACTCCAAGACATTGGAAAAATTTTCAGTCAAATGTAATATTAATGGGGTTTTGGTTTATAATAAAGTAGTAACAAGACTGAATAGTGATCTGTTGATTTTATACTTTTGTATTGTACAGTTACTTGAATATGGTTTCTTATGAATAAACGTAAATGATTTCTAGATAATTTTTAATCTTTAATAGCCTTTATACATGTGTTATTGAATTAACCCAGAAAACTGTTGAAACACTGTACTGTATTTAGCTAATCTTACTTAACTTGATATAACAATAGCTCTTTAAGATTTAAGTGTATTTTTGCATGATTGGTGTTAGGTCAGAAATCATGGCTAGCAAATTTATTGTTTGCTTATTTTACACGAGTTAAAAAAGGAGGTTTGATTGATAATTTCTCATTGGAATAATGGTATGAAGTGGATACATGCTGTGACTTATTAATAATACAAATAATGTTTATATTTTTGTGTAGCAGTGTTTGCATACCTCATCTATTGTTTAAACGAAAAAAAAAAGTGGAGTAAGCTCCTTAAACATTAGTGCTGTTAACCTTTGCTGGACACGACTTCCACGACCACTTAATACGAGGTTGCATGAATGAGTAAAATAACATAACATTTCCCTAACACAAATTTGCAATTTTACAATTGCCACAACAGGAATTTAGTATTTTAGGCCTTATGTGTTTGCCATATGTTGTTTATAAGCCGCCTTTGTTATTTTATTTACTTATTTATTTATTTTTACTTCAAGATGATACAGAAGTAATACAAATTGAATATATATTAAGGTTATTTTACTTGTACCTCCTTCTTTTCCCATTAAAACTTTACTTCATGAAGAACGAATTTGTTATGCACGACAGACTGTTGTGTTAGGCGAGGCCCGACAGGATACCTTCTCGTGGCTACAACTGTTCAAAATCGCCTCAAATCATCCCCAGTTCTACATGAGTATGTGAGTATATACTGAGATTGTTTTTATCTTCACACAAATTCTGCTTACCCTACCCCCCCCCCCCCCTCTCTCTCTCTCTCTCTCTCTCTCTCTCTCTCTCTCTCTCTCTCTCTCTCTCTCTCTTCTCTCTCTCTCTCTCTCTCTCTCTCTCTCTCTCTCTCTCTCTCTCTCTCTCTCTCTCTCTCTCTCTCTCTCTCTCTCTCTCTCTCTCTCTCTCTCTCTCTCTCTCTCTCTCTCTCTCTCTCTCTCTCTCTCTCTCTCTCTCTCTCTCTCTCTCTCTCTCTCTCTCTCTCTCTCTCTCTCTCTCTCTCTCTCTCTCTCTCTCTCTCTCTCTCTCTCTCTCTCTCTCTCTCTCTCTCTCTCTCTCTCTCTCTCTCTCTCTCTCTCTCTCTCTCTCTCTCTCTCTCTCTCTCTCTCTCTCTCTCTCTCTCTCTCTCTCTCTCTCTCTCTCTCTCTCTCTCTCTCTCTCTCTCTCTCTCTCTCTCTCTCTCTCTCTCTCTCTCTCTCTCTCTCTCTCTCTCTCTCTCTCTCTCTCTCTCTCTCTCTCTCTCTCTCTCTCTCTCTCTCTCTCTCTCTCTCTCTCTTCTCTCTCTCTCTCTCTCTCAAAACGTTCCCAATATTAAGGAAAACATTAAACAAATATATACATAGTACAATAATTCTAGCACAGTATTCCCTGCTGGTCTTAAAGGGTGACACAAGGGACAAAGCTAGGATTTGGGAAGCCCTTCTCTGTATTCCCTTTATGAAATACCAGACACAGAGGGGAAAGGGAGGGTAATGTGTTCCCTGGCGTGCCTTGTCTTGGCTATTGTGTAAATGAAAAAAAATAAAAGACCTATTCTTCTGACAAGGACTACTTCTTAAATGTTTAAATTCAGGCATATGATGTTAGGTTTGGTTGATTTAAATAAAGACCGCCATTGGAAAGTGAAACAAACAACAACAACATGGCGAGGTTCGCATTTCCCGCTTTATGAGAAGGAAACAGTACCAAGTAAGACACAAGCTATATTGAGACATCGGATTGTTTACATGTCAAGTTAGTTCATGTCAGTCACCATTCCGTGTATTGTAGCAGCTATTACGTGGCTATTATTATCCAGAGCAAGTGAAGCCAAGCATAATAGTGTAAAGTGGACGTCAATAAGTGCGTGAAGAAGGTGTATGAGTGACGTGAGGCAGGAGGGAGGAGGCAGGTGAGGCACGCCCACCTCACAGGTAAGCTTCTGTCTGTCTGTGTTCTCATGTCATTCTGTGTCCTGTCTGTCTGTTTCTCATGTCCTTCTGTCTGTCTTCTCATGTCCTTCTGTCTGTCTGCTCGTGTCTTCTGTCTGTCTGTCTTCTCATGCCCTTCTGTCTGTCTGTCTTCTCATGTCCTGTCTGTCTGTCTTCTCATGTCCTATCTGTCTTCTCATATCCTCTTGTCTGTCTGTCTTCTCATGCTCTTCTCTCTGTCTTCTCATGTTCCCTTCACAACAACGCAGTGATAAAATAATAATAAAATATCATAATTTAATTTACAGCACCATTTAATATTTAGAAAACTGTATAGTAAGCGAGAAACCCTGTGGACTGCCTATAAAAAAAAACATTGGTATTTTGTATGGAGCCATTAATGTTTTGTTAGTTTTTTGAAGGAACATTTGGGTAAATCTTACAAATAGCATTTCCTCACGGACCACCAAAATATTGACATAGATGATAAGGTATGTAATGTACAACACGTTTGTGGTGGTTTTATTTGGGAGACGGCCTTAGTTTGGCCACAGAGGCTCTAAAAATCTGGAAGGTGTCTCAAATTCTAAGTCCACACAGATGTTAAGTTATGGTTAGGTTTAGGTTGTTCGATTAGGTTACGTTTATTTTATGATTAGGTTAGGTTCAGTTATATAAGATTTTTACATATTACCCAAAAGTTAGGGTTCTCAACCTTAGATTTTTTTCTGGATTTGGGTAATAAAATTTAAAAATCTTATATAACTGAACCTAACTGAACCTAACCTAATCATAACATAAATGTAACCTAATCGAACAACCTAAACTTAATTATAACTTCACATCTGTGTGGACTTAGAATTTGAGGCACCTTCCAGATTTTTAAAGAGCCTCTGTGGCCAAACTAAGGCCGTCCCCCAAATAAAACCATCACAAACGTGTTGTACATTACATACCTTATCACCTATGTCAATATTTTTGTGATCAGTGAGGAGATGCTATTAGTAAGATTTACCAATATTTGTTTTGTTGTGTTTTGATGATGTGATTTGACTGATTTTCTTATTAATTTCTTGGGCAAAGCACTTGTTACTGAGTTAAACGCACAATTCACCCAGGCGGGTGAAGACAAAATGGATTTGTCTTTGTTCTCAACCTTAGATTTTTTCTGGATTTGGGTAATAAAATGTAAAAATCTTATATAACTGAATCTAACTGAACCGAACCTAACCTATCATAATCTAACCTAACAACTTTAACCTAACCATAACTTAACATTACATAACCAACCTAACATAACATAACATGGTAAAGTTTTACAAAACTCACCAGTACTTCTGAAGAAGTAATTTGCGGCGGAAAATGTATAGAAGAAAAATGTCTTAGAAAAATGTGTACTTCCTATTACTGAACTAGTTTTTCTTGTCACACAGTTTGTGTGTTTTGTAAAATAATACCGTTATATGATGCCTTGGTTTACGATATTTTGCATATACGATCCATCTGTTTTACTTTCCCCCCTTTTTTTAATTTTATTTACGGTCATTAGTTCGAGCGGCTGGAGCACATCGCATTTCTACGGGCATTTGTTTACATTGTGGGTTGGAGGGGAGGAGTGAGATGCCGGTGGCTGCTTACAATAATGTTCAGTAGTAAAGGAACACTGAATTCTTCAACAAATTGATGAATAATGATTGAAGCAAAATATACTATTTTATGTAATGCCCAGAACACTTCTGATGATTTTAGACCCAATAACTAGTACATTGTAAAAGAAAAAAAGACAAGCAAAAAATATGTGAAAGGGTTGTCGAAGATATGTTCCTTCACTAGGAACATCTTCCCTCTTTGTTGGACCCCTTCAGACGCTGAACGAAGACCTTTGTCAATAATAATGTTTAATAATTTGGCCGTTAACCTTGGCGTGAACATGCCCCAGCGTGTAATAGCCTAGTAGGTTGACTCGCCAGAGTGGGTTTTGATGGATCCCAGCGTGTAGCGGGTCTGGGACTCTTACTATAGAGTACCAAGAGCTCTTTGATATTATACAGGGCTGGTTTTATAAATGTTATTAGTAATGAATGATATCATAATTAGGTGTGCAGTGATAAATATGATTTACCTAGGGATATTTTCAATTCATAGTTACATTAAATCACAATGAAGATAAAGTATAAAATTACAGTAATAACAATATTTGTACGACTGAGGCTTTGTGAGCGAGCGCCAGAGAGGCAAGCCTAAGCAACCGTAGATTGCTTAGGCTTGCCTCTCTGGCGCTCGCGAAAATGGGTTTTATCAAGACGAATCAAAATAAGTCAAGCTAGGTTGGTATTTCTTTCACGAAAATGCGCTTCATCAGTGTGGGTTGAACTGAAGTGGATTCTTGCAGCCTTTGCAATCTTTTTTTCTTAAGTCCACATATTCAATAGGATGTTTAGTGCAAAGTTGTTTGATCAAATTTGAAGTACTGCTTCCACCGTACTTTAGTGTTTTTTTGTGCATCAGTCATGTGATGACATCAGTCGAAAGAGAGGGGGAGAAAAGGAGGCAGGCGTCATGCTACGTCACTGGAGAGGACGGAGTAGGAGAAAATTGTCAAGTTTTCGGAAATATGCACCCGGGTCTGGATCTGATTCCAGATTTGCAAATGATTTAGATTTGCCATGGTCTGTTTTTCCTTATCACTAAAGCCTACTTTAAGATTATTAAAGTTCACAAAATCAAAATTCACCACAACCCAATATTCGCTTTCCGCTTGCCTAAAGCCTGATCGGGCGAGAAAAGCCTTGGTTTGACTCGCTTTGATGGTTGAATAGTCATTAGTAGTGGGATTGAGTGTGTGCCTCCAAAATGACTCACCAGAATCATTATTTTCTCTAGAGCATTGGCAATCCTACCCACCATTTTGAACTTTGCATTTCCTGTCACGGGTTATTGCTCTCACACGCTTGTGAGGTCCCTAATAGTATTTTATGTAGCAGAGCTCTATAATAAGGTCCATTTGTCGAGGTGTTTTTCATTTTCTGGGAAGGATGTGGATCGTGAGCTTTGAGTGTAATTCTCAACCTTAATTTTATGGTGGGAAGTTAGGTTTTGTTTACATGTGTATCAAGTTCTCATTGATAACTGTACATTTGTAAAATTTAGGGTTTGATGTTTATGTGTAGAGATGTTAAGAATAATACTGCGTTCGTAAAGATGAAAATGAATGTATCCAGATGCACCAAAGATGATGATTAAGTTTTATAGCACATTCATAAATATACCTTGAATATGGTCGTAGAATACATCACTGTCGCAGAAATTTTGTGATTTGAACTGTAACATTTAAGGCAAGAAAAGAAAAGGAGATAAATTACCACGACAAGTTGCAGTCTTTGATGGAAAGTGAAGAATGTGGATTACAGAGAATCGAGGAAAAGCCTTAAAAGGAATACATTGAGATTCCTTGGAGGGCAGCGGTACGGGGGTAAAACTTTGGCATCCCAATTATAAAGGAAATGGGTGGTCGACTCTTACATTACCTCCATGTTATTTAAAATGGATGACTTACATAAATACCAGATTATATTAACTCATTGTTTTAGTATTTCACGGTAAAAAGCAGGGAAGTGGGTAGCAGGAGTCTCCTCTGGGTGTTACTTTCCACTCACCATGTATATTATAATCTGAGGCCGATAGTTAGCGAATGTAAGATGAAACAGATGTGTTAATGAAAGACATAATTATTTATTTATTAAAGTGAAAGGACGGTCATGAGAAGGAACATTACCTTAGTTCCCTGGAAAGTGTGAAAGAAAAAAGTCAGTGGGAAGGACGGCTTGTTACTGACGGTACCGGGAAGGGGAGATATTCTGGTTTAATATCCATGAGGGAGAACAATATTGGGACCAGGAAAATACCGTCGGAAAGTGAACAATACCACTACTGGGAAAAATAACGGGGAACAGGTGACGGGGGGGAGAAGGGACAGTACCGGGGAACTGGTGACGTGGCGAGGGAGGGACGTGTAACGGGGAAGAGGGAGGGAAAGTACTGGCGAACAGGTAACGGGGCGAGGGAGGGACAGTACTGGGAGGTAGGTGACGGGGCGAGCAGCATTACTGTGGGGAAATACTGGGGCGAGTGATAAATAGGACGGGGACGGTACCGGGGCGCAGGTCACTGGGCGGGGAGAAGCAGGACAGAGCTGCGTCTTTAGTGTTGCACCCGCGCCGCCCGCCTCGCCACGCCCGCCGCCGTCGCCGCTGCCTTGCTCTCCAACCACGCCCACCCCGCCACCACGCCCGCCGTTGGACAAGCGATGTGTGACTTTCCGTGGGTCCCGCCGTGCTGTGACTGGTGACTGTGACTTGTGGGCGCGCTTGGTGACTGATATTGGTTCCGTGTAACCATCTAGTGACTTACTGAGCTCCGTGAATGACTGGTGACATTTGCGTGTTTCTTGACCGTGACTGGTGACTTACTGCTAAAGTCTGTGTAATTACTGGTGACTGTGACTTGCTGAACCCGCACGTGTAGCTGTGACGTACTGGTATTGTGACTGTTGACTACGTACTGGTGCCCACGAACTGTACTTACACTGAAGCTGCCGTTGACTCTAGTATTTGTTTTCGGTCTTGTCGCGTGACTGTCCTGACTGACGACTCGCACACCCTCCGCCCCCCCCCCCCCCCGCCCCTCGCCCCCCGCCCCGCTGACTGGTGACTTGCGGCCGTGGTGGGTGTGACTGCTGTAACAGGTGGGTCCTTGCTTGCATGTGGTGACACCTTAACGTCTCTCTCTCTCTCTCTCTCTCTCTCTCTCTCTCTCTCTCTCTCTCTCTCTCTCTCTCTCTCTCTCTCTCTCTCTCTCTCTCTCTCGGCTCTTCTTCCATCATGCATATAATAATGTTTCCCTTCATCTCATATCTGACATTACCTTGCATCGCGGTGATCTTACAGTTTCTTATTCACTTCATTATCACCTCTGATCCTTCATCTCACCTCTCCCTTCCACGTCGCGAATCCTTTCTTCTCCTCACATATTTTCTCACTCCTACAACACCTTTCCTTACCCAATAGACCTCATACTCACCTCATCTCCTTCCCTCACCTCAGGTCGCCTGTCCTACACTTACTTCTCTTTGCTTCCCTCGCCTCATTTTCTTGCCTCCTAGTTCAGAATCATTGGAAAGGTTAACCTCTCTGCCCCAGTCGTAATTGAAGTCGGGAAGTTATGATTTAGCTCTTGTTTGGGGTGAAACACTGGGTCCGGGGTGGGGTGAAAAGGGGACTGGCTGGAGGGAGGGGCGGAAAGAGGTTATAAGCGGAAAGAAAGGAGAGAGAGAGAGAGAGAGAGAGAGAGAGAGAGAGAGAGAGAGAGAGAGAGAGAGAGAGAGAGAGAGAGAGAGAGAGAGAGAGAGAGAGAGACGTAGTGGGTAGTAAAGGAAATTAAGAGAGGGAGAGATGGCGGAGAAAGAGTGAAAAGGAAGGAAGGGAGGAGAAAGAAAGGGAGGGTCAGAGAGGGTTGGAAAGTCAAATTGGCTTAAGTCATGAAAGAAAGGAAGGAAGGAAGGGAGAGAAGAGAAGGGAAGAGGGAAAAATGATCTTAGTGTACCGGTCACTGTACTATTGTGTTTCTGGAAACCTGAACATCTATTTATGGGTAGACAAAGAAGCAGCGTCCACTCACTCCTCCACCTCACAATGCTGCCTGCTTACTGCACTCCACCCACCTCGAAACCCGCTAAGTGTGTGTGTGTGTGTGTGTGTGTGTGTGTGTGTGTGTGTGTGTGTGTGTGTGTGTGTGTGTGTGTGTGTGTGTGTGTGAAATGATGGAAAGTCTTGTAGTAAATGCTGTAATGGAGGAGGAGGAGGAAGAGGAAGATTCCTTACTTACTATCTTCCACTACTGACACTAATCCCGTCAAAGGTAACATTGTTAATTAATTAGTTGATAATGACCTGTTTCACGGAGATATTTATTTAGTCTGGATTTGAATCTGTATAGTTTTTGAGTTAATTACTGTGGCTGAGTCGGTTCCAGTGCTCAACAACTCTAACACTGAAGGAAGAGGAGGAGGAGGAGGAGGAGGAGGAGGAGGAGGAGAATGGTAGATATGAGAGAGGAAGAGAATGAGCGGGAGAAAGGTCACACACTCCCACACCATCCACTCCTGGGACCACCTCACATTCCTACACATCCTTTTCAACACCCCCGATCAACACCAGTAATACACACGGCAATAGCTTCGCCCACACATCTGCCGCCTTACTCCTGTTAATATAATCTTCCTAGCCCTTTGTAGCCCTGCCAGCATCCCTAACACTGCCATTTAGCTATCTTGTCAGCCTTTGTGTTATCTATCTCTCGTGTATCGATTCTTCACCCGTTTGTTTCTTAGCTTGCCAATGTTCCTTCTTTTTTCATTCCTTTTACTGATGTTTGCAGTGTAGATGTCAACTGAATCCTAGTACTGTTTACCGTACCAC
>JAXIVD010003419.1:10000-46302 GCA_036785275.1 Cancer borealis
ATCTGGAGGAGCCGGCTCTATGAACCGGTTCGTTCACGAACAACACATCACTACCTACTACACAGTGCTTTTCAAGTTCTCGGCCACACACACCACTCACTATCAAGGGAAAAGAAACAATTGCACAATTGCTACAATCATGTGACATATTATAAACAAAACATTTATATCGGTAATTGATAGGTTTAATGATGTATAACCATCCCTCACATTTATGTTTTTTTAATCATGTTTCCTCCAGGTGAGCTACTTTTTAATTGCGTACTGATTTGAGGGTAGTTTATGCATTTCTTACAATTCAAACAGTCTAGATAATGTGAATATTAAGTCATTTTATTGTTCCCAAAGATATATCCGCATACCTTATAAGTGCTAATTGTCGGGGACAAAATTCACTAGATAATATAAAACCTGTTGTTTCCGAATACTGTAAGAGCCAATGCCATTTCGGCTACTTATTTTCAGTATATTTCCTATGTTCAAACGCCAAAATAAAAATAATAATATGAGCAGTAAAGACGTTTAGTGAGGGAAACAATTTTGTCTACGTTTAACTGATAACAAACTTTGAATATGGCGTCGAAATAAGAAATACGCCGAACTCGCAACAGTCAGCCGAGGACGAGGAGGCTGTGTGGAGGTGCTGCGTATATCACAGTTTCTTCACATTTTTAACCGTCTCCGACAAGCCGCAGCCTCAAGAGTTGGTAGGATGCTAGAGAAACGTCCGTTCTGGCTTCCCAAGTGACTGGAGAACGACATGCCCAGGAGATACAACGGAGATAACAATGCACTAGAGGAGGTGGTGGTAGCGGCGAGGAGGGGGAAGGAGGGGGCAGGAGGAGGTCGTGTAGGGAGGGGCCTGTCTCCTATGACGACTTCGGAAACGAGTGAAAATAAGTTGGCAATGGCAGTGGAACTCGACCACATGTACATAGGATGTTCTGATTCTAAAGCGTCCATTGAAAAGGACATTGAGGTGCAGCATCTCAAGAACATCATCCTGCTGCATCTGGACCTTATACAACAGCAGGCTGACGAGCTCCTGGCAAAGGAAAAACAAATCAAGAACTTGAGGGATGAAAATGACAATGTGAGTAACCTTTAGTCCTTGCCGTTATTGTATTTTTAAGTTATTTCCTTCATCTCCCATCGCCGCCTCCCGGCTCATGTCCTGTTATCTCCTTTATTTAGAGTGGTCACGCACTCCCTGACGTGGCTGTTGGGGTCGTAAGTGCCCCCTGATTCGTGCCTATCAAGTAGGAAGGATGAGGATAGTGTCACTTTCATGAGAAGCGATAAATATAAAAGTTGTTATTGTTCCGTCCATGATGGCGTAGTACTAGTAGTAATTGTAGTAGTCAAATGAGCGTCTTGGCAACGACAAAACGTTGAATCATAATTACAGATGTGGCTTGATCACAGGTCATGACTTAATATTAAAGCATCATAGGTGTTTTAGAGCAAGATTGGTGTATTTCTTGGCTGGAATTGAACGAGAAATGAGTGCGAGTGAAGAGATGAATGGCGGGAAGGGTTCAGTCAGCTGATTGCTGAGTCCGCTCCCTTAATATTATGCTTTCAATCGTTAGAAATAAGCGTTCACATTTCTCTTCTTTCCTACCATATAATTCTAAATGTAAGCATACATTTGCTTGTATTCTCAGTTAGGATTGTCATAGCGTTGAGTGCGTACTAAGAGAAGAACACGTCGGTACATGGTAACATGATGCAAGGCGCCTGTAATGGTCGCTGTCCTGGACCAAGCCTCAGCTGCCTCACGTTCTCTCACGTTGACGGACATCATCTAGAACACTTTCAGAACTGGTGCTTATATTGTGCAAAACGTGTTCTTTTACTTCAATCGTATTAATTCAAGCCGGATATGCTCAATTTAAGTGCATGATTTAGAGTCCAAGTGAACTTAAATGTGTTGCTTCTTGGAAATTTAGGTAGTTGATTGCATGTTACATCTGGAAATTAACCACAAGCCTGTATTTTCGTGTTTTCTTACCTAAACTTACACAACACACGCCTATTATTGTTATATAAATATATTGTAATTGTAAAAGTACCTTCCCAGGCCTCATTCTTGTTAGAGGGTGTTACTCATACCTTCTCTAGCCTTGACCTCTCATGTGGGGCGGCATTCCTTACACTTGGCTGCCAGTGACCTGAAAATTGCAATTATTTCTTTGAATAGTGCAGTGCTTTTGAGTGTATGGTTATGAATGACACAATAATGCAGTGAATCCTTAATATTTGCATAGTACAGAGTGTTTCACTAAAGTATATCTTATACCGTATAGCTAGCAATAAATCACAATACATGTTCTTATTTTGAGTACATGGCCCCACAAAAAATATTCATGTGTGTCCAGTCCTTCAAGCTGGTAGAGAGGTATCTTAATGTAATTATAGCCAAGGTGGATTTTGAAGGTTTGTCTGAGCAAATTCAAATATTGAATCTACAGTTTTACTTCAGGTTGATTGCATGGTGTACATTTATGCTATTTTGTTGAACATATTGATAACAATGCACTAAGAAAAAACTGGCCTAGGAATGTATCCACAGGTGATGGTATCTATTTGCTTATATAAATGTTCTCTCTTAGATAACTAATATTCTGTTGACCAAAATTTAACTTGTTCCCGTTGTTGTTAAGCAGTAGTTTTTTGGTGATGCTCAGCAACATGTGCTCACTATTGTAATATTTTAAATGATTCTTCTTTATTTTGCAGCTGCGGTCAAAATTGGAGCGTCTTGATCGGCGTGTATCCCTCAGCCTGCAGAAGAAGGCAAGTGAAGCATATACCTACACTGAGAGTCAAGTGGAAGTGCTGGTCTCGCCCAAGCAGGATGATGATGTAGAGATCTCTCCCTTCGAGGATGACGACCTGCTTGCCGGCACACCTGGCTCACCCCACAGCCGGACTCCCCCAACACCCACTCAAAACAAAGATGCCTCCCTAGCAGCCACCACTGGCTCCCCACCAAGTAAACCAGTGTCTCCAAGCACCAACACAGTCTCTCCCTCCCTCAAGGTTCCCTCCCCCTCCAGTACCAAGTCCCTGTCACCTACCAGCAAGAGTGTCTCCCCTGGTGGGAAGACTCGTTCCCCAGCCATCAAAATAGGGTCACCATCTAGTAAACCCAGCTCACCTTCCAGCCACAATGAGCTGCTTAGTAGAATTGGAGAGACACTAAACAAAGTCACGTTGCCAAACAGACCATTGGAGCCACTGGAAATTAAAGCAGATTCCTGCTTCCATGTCAAGCCAGGCTCACCTTCAAATAGAATTTTGTCTCCCAAACAGTTATCACCCACAAGTAAGGCAGTTTCTCCATCCAACAGGGGAAGTTACCTGTCCAATAGAGTCAGTTCTCCCCCAAGCAAGCCAGGCTCCCCTGCCAACAAGCCACCTGGAGAGCCTGCATCACCCCCACATAAGGTAATCTCCCCTGTCAGCAGGTTAACACCCACTCAAAACAAATTGGGCAACACCAATATACAAGGGAGACTAGAGTCACTGCGGAAAACCTCGCCAAAAATCACCTCACCCAAAACATCCCCAAGAGAGAGGTACCCACGAGGCGAAGTCAATGAGTGCAGCTTGACTGACAGTGAGAGTCTCAGTGAGTCACTGCCAGACCCACTGAGGAAGGAGTCACCCCGGAGTAGTGAGAGACGACACACACCCAAGCGGCGGCTGGAGAGTGAAGGCGAGGGTGAGGCAGTCACCAAGAGAACTCGAAGTGATGACTATGTTGATTCCACCAACCACAACCTACGCTCCAGAGACAGACCAAAGGAGAGGGCAAAGGAGCCACCAAGCCAAGGTTCCCCAGTCCCTGCTTTGGAACGTCCATGCACCCCCACCTCCCGTGCTGCTGCCCTGGAGACTAAGAAGCTGCGTCAGAAGTTACTGCTCAAAGGTGAGTGTCATGTGTATAAACTAAGACCAACCTTCCCTGCTTGGAAAGGCACAAGAGAGAAAGCGAGAGGCACCTGAGGTGTTGTCAGATGTGCCAGTGATGTGTGTGTGAATGGGAAGACATCAATCCTTCAGTATTGTCTGGACAATAATGCTTTTCTTTTCATCAGTAACTCATTAGCATGAACTAATATGCTTCTGCTTTATCTTCCTGTCAACAAATAATGAATATTTGAGTGCAATCTCTGGAAAGCACAAATGTAACTGAAATTTGTACATTGTTAACTGCAGCTAAATCTTGATTTTCTCTTGGACATAGGTATCATAAATTAGAGGCAGCTCTTTAACCTTCTGCATGGCTGAGTGTGGTGGCAAAGTTCTAGTTCGAGATAGCAGAACATTTTTCATCACCATGACGCAGTCTCCTATGCTTGTAGTACTACTGATTCTTTAACATGCTTAAGCTGCTATTAATCCACCACCTCCTCCTCTGAGCATTTGGGTATCATCAGGTTCCCTGCCACATCTGTATGTGAGGCATGGATGTGGCTGTGTTATTTCCTTAGTGTACTTTGCAGCTAAGGAGTGTGTGTGACCACAGTGGGTTAGAGGATTACACTTCTCCCATCTTATAAGTCACCATGAACACGAGTCAACAACTTTGCAAGACTATCAAATAATAGTAAAATACAACACTTGTATGGTATGATTACCGACCACTAATTTCACCTCAGACTTCCAAGCAAGATGTTATTTAAAGCATTTTACTGAAACTTTACATCTTTCCACCTCAATAGCTCAGCATCTAGAAATCTCAGTAAAATGCAGAAATACTGTTTAATTGTATCAATTGTATTTGTGTGGATTTGAGGAAAGGTGTATAACTTTGTGTACAGTGAGTCACAGCCAATCAATACTTGTGGTTGCATCAATGCAGCAAGTTTATAGCTAAGCAAGTAATTTTACCACATTTTATGTACATAGCCACCTTTGTTTATGTGGCCTACTAGTTTGCCTGCCGGAGTTGCTAGACTTGTTCCTGTTAGAAAAGAGAAGACCTATGCCTCTATATCTTGTGGTATGTTTACATGTCTCAAGTCATGTTTCATCAGAAAACACAAAACTGGTATTGTTTTTTGGAAATACAAATGTTGTGTACGCTGTAACACAGATGTTAGGGTATCAGTATAGGCTTGTTCTTCCTCTTTAATCACTTCTCTATGCTTGAAGGGATCAGCAAAATTCTTTAAAAATTGAATGTTCAAAGTTACTCACTCCTCCTTATTTGTCTCGTTAAACTTCAAAATAGTTGAGGTATCCTTCCTTTGCACTCACCTTAGTAATGACCACAGCTTTTATGGTGGGATGTGAATCCTCTGTGAGTGTCACTTGACAATGTTGAAGCCATTCCATAACAGATTTAGCCATGTGGCAGGAAGCTTTATCTTGCATTTAAGTATCAGCCTTGCATATTGCAAAAGAAATGGACAGGAAATTGTAGTCGATGTAAATTGTTGTTGCGCTCTCTCTCTCTCTCTCTCTCTCTCTCTCTCTCTCTCTCTCTCTCTCTCTCTCTCTCTCTCTCTCTCTCTCTCTCTCTCTCTATCTCTCTCTCTCCCTCTCCCTCTCCCCCCTTCTGTCCATATAATAGTGTCGCCTCCCAAGCATTGCATTTCCAGTACACATGGTGACTAATAAGTTGGCAGGCAAGGCAGTGTGTTGGTGCTGGGATGCTTTTGTTTCTGTTAACTGTGGTTTGTAGAGTCTTAAGGGATGGAACATTAATTGATCTCAGTGGTGAGACGGGTATCAGTGAGACCAGTATTGATTTGGAGAACAGAAAGTCATACTATATATAAAGGAAGATAAGAAGTAGACCACCATTGTAAAGCGGTACTTAATTGTTCTATGAATTTAAGACCAATAATTTTCCATGATTAGATTTTTTACATATTTTACTTATTCATTTATATTTAATTTTTCCTCTAGCTTTTCTTTTCTTGCATTAATTTGTTGGCACTGTAAGGGGTCATGAGAAAGCTTTAAAGCATTAAGGCTTGTGTCCTGCACAGCACTTGGTCAACTTCCAGCCAGTTGACGGAGGTACATTATCAAACGTTTTCTGCTTGTAGGATGGTATGATTGGACACGGAACACTCAAAGTACACATCATTAGCTTACATTTGATTTATGATTTTCTCCTTCAAAAAGCTAAAAAAAATAATATAATGATCAATCCTTTCTATTTTGTCTCCATGAAATCAAAATATAATAAAAAAAAAAAAAAAATAGCTGTTAATGTAGATTTACAAAACATTAACTTTGTACTCAACCTAAAAAATATCCTTTTTCATGACCTAGAGCGTTGGTGCAGAGGACACCCCTGTGATGATAAACAAGGTAATAAGACAGCACTGTGTCTAGGATGAGTGGCCTGCTTCACTACCTGTTGCTGTGTGACTCCGTATTAGTGTTTAGAACCCTGCACTCTGTATACACTGGCATGGGGGGGAGGGGGCGGCGAGGTGGACTGCCTCACCCACTGTGTGTCTGACCTTTATGTCCTCCTCCTCCTCCTCCTTCCTTCTCCTCTTCCTCTTCCTTCTCCTCATACTCTCTTAGTAGCTGGTCACTGAGACTTAGCTGTGTCATGTATGCATATTTACCCACAGAATCTCAGTGTAAATCTGGATGTATGCCGTGATCTTTTATTTGGGTGCATGTGAGAGCCCAGTTGAAGGTGCTGGGTTGGAGGTACCAGTGTGGACTATCCTTAAACAGATTCACCTGTACACTTGCAGAATAGAGAACAGTCACTGAGTACAATAATGAGGAACCTCAATCATGGAAATTAATATTATTACTGTCTTGTTTTATATGTTCAAGGTCTTTCTATAAACCCGCTCCTATTTTTATCTCTCTGGCTGAAAAAATGTATTCCACTGATATCCTGCTATGTGAACTTAAGGCTAATATGTAATCTTACTCAAACAAAACACTCAGTATCAGTCCAGCCACTGAACTATTAAAGGGCAAAAGTTTATAGGAACTCCAGCAACCTAGAAAAAAAATTGAGTTATGAAGAGTGTGTGTGTGTGTTTTTGTTGCAGGTCAGCTCCCAGCAGGCCGAGCAGTGAGGGGCGAGGGGATTCTCAACACCAGTGTGGCCTACTATCTCCCATACGGCTCCCTCAGGCATGACCCCAACCCAGAGGAGGAGTGCTTGCAGTCACAGGTGGAGGTGGGTAGCAGTATGGGATTGCATGCTAAATACTCTTACTCTGTATCAGTGTTATTTTTAATATTATTCCTTATACTTTATTTTTATTGTTACTTACTTTCTTCTTACTGTTGATATTACTATGTGCTATTATTATTACACTAAAACGTCTATAATACACAATAGGTAAAGTGGGGACACACACCATAGCTGCACGTAGCTGCAGCCGCTCATCTCCCGTCATATAGGCTTTTGTGCCTGTGGTGGAAATTAATCCATTACCCCGGGACACAGGGCCACTGGGACATTCGACTTTCCACAGTTTACCTTCCCCAGGTTTCCCAAGGTTCCCATTTATTGATCAGCCCGTTTGTGAGGATGAACAGCTGGGTGAGCTGTGCACTGCCTGCCTTCATACGGGATTGAACTCAGGCCAGCGGATTCGTAGTCAGACGTGCTAATCACTGCACCATTGAGGCGCTATATAGGAACAATAGGAAGAGGAACTTATTAAAGCATGCAAAAACAACACAGATTGTAGTACTTGTACTCACCAAAACATGGCTGATACTGAAGTCTTGAAATGCAGTACATACTATATTCTAAAACATGGTTGATACTGAAGTCTTGAAATGCAATACGTACTATATATAGTCTGTCTATAACAAAGCTCACGATATGGTTACAGTCTCGTCTCATCATGGCATCTGATTAGCTGATGCACTCCACAGATTTGGACGTGAAGTGCATCAGCCAATCCGATACCATGATGAGACAAGGCTGTTGTCATACCATGAGCATTGTTATTCGTTGAAAATTTAATTTGTTGAAAAATTTAAACTCAGCTTGAAACAGGTCGAATTATCCAAAATCCGAATTAAACTGTCAATGCTCCAATGAATATCACTAACAACACTACCATACCACTGCCAGTAGTAACACTAGCTTTATGTCTTCCTACTATGTACTGATACTACGTACTATACTGAAAATAAATAATACACTTCTTTTTAACTGGGCAGTGAGATGAGTACTTGATGAGTCAGGTTGTTACTATTGGTATCATTCACACACAAAACTTGATACATCACAAAGCCCCACATGGAGCCTTCAAAGTCTCACAGATCAATGCATTGCAACTTACTTTTTCTCCCCTCTCACAGATTCCACAGTGGGGGACACGGCTCCTGACAAGCCTCTATGTGATGGAGGGCACAGAGAACCTGGAGGATGAGGTGTTTCTTAAGAGGCATTCCAAGCCCGAGCAGGACGAGAAGAGACGCAAAAGGTATTGAAAGGAAGGCTTTATTTATTTATTTATATTTTTAAGAATTCCTAAATCAGTTGCATGCTGGTGAAGTGAACAGTGCACTCAGCTCACAATTATCTCAGGGGTCCAGGGTTCAAATTTGTGAGCAGGGAAGGTCAATTTTGAGTGGGTCTCCTGCCACGATCTTGTCCTTATTCACTTTGTAAATTGTTACATTCCTCAAGTTATGGTAGTGTGCTATTCATAGGAGACTTTTTTCAAGAATTTCTTTTTCTTTCCTGAACTTTCCAAAATTGGCTGTGGTGCACCAGTATTTGTAACCTTGGTGATGGTTCAAAGACATTCCTCATCTTGCTCACTGCCACTCCCCCTCCAGATGGGATCTTCAGAGGATGAGGGAGCAGCGGCACTACGAGCGTCTGCGTGAGCGTTACGAGGGCCGGCAGAACACCAATGAGCCGGAGGTGTCTGCCGGTTATCGCTCCCTCTGGCCCTACCCTGAGTCTGCGCTGTACCTCCTCGTGGATGACTTTCTCCCTGTCTGTGCCTTCGGTCAGCCCATGGCCAGGATACCCCCCCAGTGAGTAGTGTTTTTATTTATTAATTCATTTATTTACTATATACCTATACATATATATTTTTCCCCTCTCATGTCATCCCACAGCAGTTGCCGAGTAGGTTGTTCTACAACAGAGACAATTATATGTTCAAAAAGCGAATGTTCGAAAAGGGAGCCCTTCGAAACCCAAGGTTTGAGTGTATAGGAAACATCCTTTTGCCAGAATACCTTCTTGGATTGTACTATTCATATCTTCAAGATCCAGAGTGGCTTTGAATGAGAGAGAGAGAGAGAGTATTGCTAATATTTACCTTCCTGTAATCAATAGGTAGCTTTAAAAGACGGTTGGATCAGAGTATGGATAGGGATGATAGATGGGATGGCTAAATATTGGATTATTCCAAGGGTGGGGGACAAGGAACTGCCTCGTGTAGGTCATAAACTGACCTCTTGCAGTCTCCCCATTTCTTATGTTCTTAGAGAGAGAGAGAGAGAGAGGACATTGTTGATCTTTGTTTTTATGTTTCAGAGAGTTTTCGTTACCGTGGCTGTCAGGTCGTTCCCAGGATGGGATATCAACAAGACGCAGGAAGAGACCGTAAAGAGCAGCCAGCATCATGGCTGCAGAGTGTGATAATTGTGGGTTGGTCCTTATTCAGAAGTTGACATTTTCTCTCATTGCTTCACTTTTCTTTTTAGCTTCTTTAGTCTGTCTCTAGGAGTGATTATTTTTTTTTTTTTTTTTTTTTTTTTTTTTTTTTTTTTTTTTTTTTTTTTTTTCTTTTTTTTTTTTTTCTTTTTTTTTTTTTTTTTTTTTTTTTTTTTTTTTTTTTCTTTTTACTTTGCAGACCTTGATATATTTTAGTATCTCAACTTGTATCTTTTTAATGTTCTTTGTCTTGGTTGAGGAAAGCCTCTCTACTTGTTTTATTCATTGCATCCTAAGCAGAATACAAACTCTTCACAAACATCAGTGACACAAATGCTGATGAAAAAGGGAAATAGAAAATATCTGGTATTCTTGTACAGTTGTTGCCAGAGTTGTGTTTTAATAGTATATATTTACTTGAGCACTTTCTTTGATGTTCAAAAGAATGCAAAATACTGAGCCTCATACAAATTATTCTGTAAGTGTTGCAAGCAATAAGAGTCACCTTTTTGTGTTTCTTTATTGACAGAGGAAGAGAAGTAAACATTTCTATTTTTGTTGGTGGATATCAGGAAGGTCTTGGCAGTCTTAATTCCTCAGTTGTAGTTTTTAGCCAATTACTTGGATCGAGAAAAAAAATCCGGTGAATAATTTTTCTATGTTCCAACTTAAAGGTATTTTGGATGAACCTTTTAAAATGGTACTACTTGTGTAATGGTTTTAAAGTTTTGTTTGATCAACACAGGTCTGCTTTGATTTATGAAAATGCCATTCATGACTTTGTCGTTAATTGTGAACCTGTTGACCACAAGGCAGGACAGGTACATTCCAAAGCATAATTGGCCACTAGTATATATATGGACAGTATGGTTATTATAGCCTCAACGGATAGTGGTGTATTCCGATGCTAAGCTGCAGTGTCTGATGCTTAATGACTCAACACAGTCAGGACAGCCAGCCATCACCTCAAGACTGGACACAAGGTGTCACTGTCCAAAACAGGTTCCTTGGCGGCCAGTGAAGAGAGACAGAAGGATTCATAATCATCTCTCAATTCTTATCTAATATGTAGAAAGTTTTAGTGCAATATTCATGACAATTCTAAAGAAATTTATTGCAAGTTGATGACAAGTATGAGAGAACACCCAGAAGTTTACTACAAAGGCAGTATAATGAGAGATATTCTCACGTGTAACCAAATTTTTCTTTAAAGATTATAAAAAGAAAGCCTCTATACATGTGAATTTTCTTGTATTTTCAAAGTATGATATAACACAAATCTTGTCATCCTGCTATTTTGTGACTAATTTATTAGTTTCATACAATTCGGTATTGCCGTGAGGATCAGATTAATGTAAACACATGCCAAGGATGAGCAGAACTTGTAAATAATAATCATGATTCTGCTACTAAACCATCAACAACCACAAGCATCAAGCAGTGGGACCAGGTGCAGATATAACCTAACATGTCCTACATAATGCATATGCAATTCCTGTAATTTCAATGTTTTTCTTTATTGAAGGTCAAATACAGTGGTAGACCTTCTCTGGTATTAACCAATGTGCCTGTTGTGGCACCTGTTGAGGTTCTTGTCACCACATGTTTGTTGTAACACAAGATACCTTCGTGAAATGTTTCAAGTGCATCACATGAATCTGCTTGACCAAAGTGCAAAATATGGGTGCTGTTGGTGACTTAGTGTTTGTGGCTAGACACAGTTTCCCACAGAAGGTGGTGGTTTTATTTGTTTTTAGAAGTATTGTTTGTGTAGAATGGCATAGAATAATGGTATTAATGAAGAAAGTCACCTTGAATTATATATTTTTGATAATGGAAATGTATCAAATGGAGCTCCTTCATAGCTCAAAGCAGACCTGTATCGTGCCAGCCCTTGAAGACCCACCATGAACACCACACCCACACACCCACACCTGCACTGCCTCTCCTCCACCCACCCAGTGATGCTGTTGTGATGGTTGTTGCCTCGGAAAGCATCACTCAGGCTATGGAGGATGCTGCTGCATTGTTACCAAATGTTGGGATTGCTGTTAGAATTTCTTTTCATTTAGATAATTTCCTCTCCTTGGTTCCCAAGGCACGGCAGTGAAAATGGCTCATAGGAAATGTCCAGGTTTTTTTCAATCTGTTTTTTTACACATTCTTTGGGTCAGGATTTTGTAGTTAATATTAATTTCAAATGTATTATGAGGGGACTCGCAATCATGGTAATGTTGTGTTACCATGCTTGGAGGCATTGTTTGTTGTTATATAATATATATATATATATATATATATATATATATATATATATATATATAATATATATATATATATATATATATATATATATATATATATATATATATATATATATATATATATATATATATATATATATATATATATATATATATATATATATATATATATATATATATATATATATATATATATATATATATATATATATATATATATATATATATATATATATATATATATATATATATATATATATTATATATATATATATATATATATATATATATATATATATATATATATATATATATATATATATATATATATATATATATATGTATATATATATATATATATATATATATATATATATATATATATATATATATATATGTATATGTATATATATATATATATATATATATATATATATATATATATATATATATATATATATATATTATATATGTATATATATATATATATATATATATATATATATATATATATATATATATATATATATATATATATATAATGTATGTATACACATACATATATGTGTGTGTTTTCAGCTCTCCTATCAATGTACTTTTTTTAAGTAGCCTTTGCTTATTTCCAAGTATATTGCTCTAACACATTTATGTATTTTTTTTTGTGATTATTGCATTTTTAAATGTATGAACGGAGGAAAGAACCCTTGTTTTTTCAGTATTGCCCATCTTATGCAATACATGTTTTGCCATCCTTCTGCACAGCGGGATGGCAGTAATGATGAAAAATATTATAGATATTATACTTATGTTCGCAGTTATATTAATTTTAGATTTTTTTTATTTTGTACCAAATTTCATTCTGATGTGAGCAGAGCTCATCTAACTGGCAGTGAAATGTGACCAACAAATCCAGAGCCATTACTGAAGACAATCCTGTTAAGTGTAATAATAGTCCCCCAAAGCTAGTCATGTCCCTCCCCACACACACCCAATCCTGGCCACCACCTTAAAGGCTCTTGTGCACATTTCTAGCTCAGTTATGAAGGTTGTGGCTCATATTGTGTGAAATCACAATGATGTTAATTCATTTATTTTTAACATACTCAAACAGAATAGGGAATATAAAAGGAGGATGAGTTTAATTGTCTCCTGGAACAGTTTCATGTTTGAATATGATGTAAAAAACATTCTGGATACACTACATGGTGACTTCCTTGTCCTTGTGTTGATTGGAAGGGTGGTGGTGTGGTCCCTTGTGTGGCATTGAAGGGAAACCATCATCCCTTAACTCTTAGTGAGGCAGGAGGTGGAGGTGGAGTAGCGAGTCTCTTATTTGATGATACATTAAGGTAAAGCTGAAACTTATTAAAATTTATTGTTGTTAATTAAAGTGGTTTAAATTGATAAATTGTGGGTCTTCCAAGGGATTTTCTAGATGTGGAACTGTAATAAGACTTTGTGCCCATTTACTACCTAACCCATGGCTGTGTCCCAATATTAAGGTCATTATGCAGTCTACTAACATTGTGGAATGGTGTTTCTTTTCTCTTTTTCCAGTTTCAAGTAGCTGTACACTTGGCATTGTGATATAATTTTTTTTTGTTTTTCTTTTTTAGTTTTTAGAGACGAAAGTTGTGAGTCTGCCCATATTAATGCCTTTTTTTTCATCCATTTACTCCATACTGTACTTTTGATTAACCTGATTCAGTGTTACCTCAACCTCACACTGCATGAGGCTTGGCAAGTTAGGATTAACAGGGTTGATTGGCTACTACCATATGTTCACAATTCCATTATATTCTATTATTATTACTATGCTTTTTCAATTACAGCAGTTTACCTTATCTCACAAATACTTAAAAAGACAATGGTAATCACAAAATTTGAGTATCATAAGAAATAAGATTGTATTAGATAAATAGATCAATGAATGTAGTGTCATTGTTGTCGAGTATGATAATGTCAGCAGCGCATTCATTGACTTATTAGTTAGAATCATGTATTGTAGTCTTGATTTTTGTGATCATTGTTGCCAGTATTTATGAAATATGGTAGAATAGCTTAGTTGTGATAGCAACGTAAAACAGTCTATCAACGCTGGATTTCTTATTTCTGCTACATTCATGTGGTTTGCTGAGGATCACTGGATCAGGATCACTGAGGTATAGTTTGATGCAGAGAAAAATTAAGATAGCCATATATTTTTTTTCCTTCTTACCAGTGCAGCTTACGTCTGTGGAGTCCTCAGAAAATACTGTTATTCTCAGTTTTACCTTAAGAAAGATCAGTTATATAAAAGATCCTGCAGTATATTTTGTTTTAAAATCAGAGTACAAATACAATTAGTTGTATTACATAGATGTTGATAAGTCTTTGTTTAATGTGTATACTTTTTGAAATTACATATGAAATGGAAGTATATATTAATAATGTACATAGATATTTTTGTGAACTCTTCCAAAATTTGGGAGATGGTATAAAGACACATTAGAATATTAGAAATAAAAAAACTAGCTAACATCTGTTTGATTTACTGTGATCATTTTCCATGTACAAAATTTTAACAGTTTGTGCACCAAGCAATGCATAATACAACCTATAACTTATACACCATATAATAATTAGCATCCAGAAAATCATTCATGTTTGGGAGTGGATGATGAAACGAGAAGGCATCAGGATGAGTGGCTTCCTCAGCTGACAGTGGTACAACAAAGGCACACACATACAGTAATTCTTAACACGCCGTTTCACAATCCACGGTATGATAATGTAAAGCTTGGGGGCCGTGCGACTCATGGCCTATATGTTGCGAGTTCAATCTTTGCTCACAGCAGCTTCTTAGTGAGAGGGGTAATGCTCTCCTGTTAACCCTATAAAATATAGCAGAGCTGTACGGTCTGTAGCTATTCAGCTCAGGAGAATTTTTACCCTCCTCTAATCTTATAGCTTTGTCAGTGTAGTTGTGAGAAAACACAAGAGTGCTTCATGCTGTTCAAAAAGACATGCATAAATAAGCAAGTGTAGATTATCCAGAATCATGTGTGGATCAAAGATCAGTACATACAAGTCATGTGTGTGAATAATAATAATATAGTACAGATAACCCAAGTGGATGTGTATGAAGAGTTTATCCTGAACAGACAGCCTGTGGGACACAACAAATCGTTTGTGAGCCACAAAACCTCACAATAAAGGACAGGCAATGGAAGGGTCTGAGTAATGATGTCAAATGCCAAATGATAAAAGAAATAATTATGAAGTGCAAACTTTGAGTAACTTCTTGGAAACAGCTGTACACAAAGATGTAATTATGTTTATAAACTAATTCATAAATATGAAAAGGAGATTCTTATGATAATTTGCTACATTGACAGTAAAGAAAAGATAAAGAAACATGAACTGAATAAATTTCATGCATGTAAATAATTTACACAACAAATCACATAGTAATTTGCAGGTGATTCAAACAAGAGAATTGCATTTCATCCTAAACAACACCCAACTTGAATGGTTGTTGTACACCATTTGTATCCATCATAAGGAATAAAACCAAAGAAACATCACCTGATGCAGAGAATGTGATGACTGACAAGGAGGATCTGTGGGTGTGAGGGAGATTCACAGTAGAATGGGAAGAGTGTTAAGAGACAGAAAGGAGGAAGGGAGAGTGAAGGAGGACTGTGCAGTGATGATATAAACTTTTCCATGGCCACGCCACTCAAGGAATTCCAAGGAATAGACATAAGTATAAATATAGATAAACAAGCTGACAGAGATAGAAGAAAATCTTCAAACCCTTCCACAAACTTGATATTAGACTATGGAGACACTGGCAATCCCCGGCACGATCCTGGCACACATAGGACAGGTAACACAGAGGCTTCCAAGGTGAGGCATCTGCACCACCTTCACTCCAGACAAGCAGTGCAGGTTTCAAATGTTGGCAGGCAGAGAAGAGCGGTCAAGGTCATCAAAGTAAGGGTGTTTGAGGGCCTCCTTGGCGGATATTCTCCTTGTAGGGTCGTAGATGAGGGTTTTCTGTCAGAAATAAAACAATATCTATAACTTCTGGTGCCTCATTTCCTCCAGAAACGTGCCCCAAGGGGATGGCAGCGGCAGAAAACCCTTCCTCTCCTAAGATCTCCAATTTCACTAACACACACTCGCTTCACAGTTGAGTCTTTCAATATTTTTCATATTGAGAAAATGATAAAACCCTAATAATAATCATTCACAATGAAAAATGATGGCTGGTTTGAGTTCAGTTGGAAATTATCAGTGTCAACCATTTTTGGAATGTTGTGTCAGCCTTTTGTCACCTATACATCCACCTTATGCTTCCTCCATCACCAAACACCCATTCTCCTCACCACAATTTATACAAACCATAGAATCTCCCTCAAAAAGTTAATACCACCTATGTACTTTAATTCTATTCTACCTCTTTCCACAGGAGCGACAACGGCCAACACACCTAACCTTTTGTTAATTTATGTGACGAAATTGATGAAAACTATACTCACAGAAAGCAAGTCAAGACCATCGCTATCCATCTGTTTGACTGAGTTGGCAAGGTTGTAATCCGTCCACTTAGGGAAGTTAGTTTTGTAGTCTTGCAGTTGAGTTACTCCAGGCCAGTTGTCCTCAGTGGGGGTGGTCAGTGTCCTGGAGGATACAACAGCCAGTATTTAGACGCGATAATGCAAAACAAATCATTATCTCATTTAATACTGGTCTTTTCTATGTCTCTATCTGTGGAGTGGTAGATTGTATGATGGGGAGTGAGAGTGAAGTATGGGAGGGGAAGGAAGGAAGGAGTGGAGTGGAGTGATGTGGATGAGAAAAGCAAGGGAAAGTATAATGGAAGGGGATGTGTTGGATGTTGAGGGAGTGAGTGATGTTTGAAGGATCAGAACACCATGAACATCCACACCTGAATATCCGGAAGAGTTGATCGATCTCAGAGTCGCCGTGGAAAAGTGGACGTTTTGTTACCATCTCGGCAAAGATACAACCGAGGGACCACACGTCAACGGGACAAGAGTAGCGAGCAGAGCCCAGCAGGACCTCAGGGGCGCGGTACCACAGGGTCACCACCTGCACACCAACACAAGTAACATGTCACTGGTAACTATAATCATTCCTGTCTCCCTCATGTGTGAAAACTACAATTCTCACACTGATGCATTAACGTGAAGATGTAACACTTGCAACAATGGATAGAGGAACAGTTATGTATTATAATTGTATTCAATCAAAACCTGGAAATCTTATATGACAATGAGGTAAAAAATAATCAATTCAATAATAAATAAACTAAATAAAAATCCCAACCTCCACCCCCAGGCTGACGCACCTCGTGAGTGTACACCCGGACAGGGATGCCAAATGCCCTGGCCAGGCCAAAGTCAGCAATCTTGATGACGCCCTGCTCATTGATCAGCAGGTTCTGTGGCTTGAGGTCCCTGTGAAGCACACGGCGTTGGTGGCAGAACAAGATGCCCTGGAACAGCTGCAACAAACCACACGTTAATGAAGCATCTTTCAATAAGGTATCACATTATTCCCAGCATAACATGTACATTTATAGAGTAATACATGTGTTAGAACTGCCCACATCACTTGTAACTTGCCTTGACTATCCCCTTTAGGAGAATGACAGCCTGGTATATAGATAGATAGATCCATATCACAGCTACAAATAAAAACCTCACAACACAACACCCTAAAGGAAACTAATAATTTTTTTCTTACCTAGAAGTACACTTTTCCCGCTTAGCTGACACCAATGCTGCATAGACAGATAGAAACACTTATTACAAAACTGGCACACCTTACATCCACACAAGGACATGCTGGTGCTCACTCCTAGCCAACAAGACTCAACAACTGACCTGGTAACAATACGACTTGACCAACTTTTTGTCAATGTATTTGCCAGATGGTAAGGAGTCCATGTACTTCTTGAGGTCCATGTTCAGGAACTCAAACACCAGGAAAAGCTTGCTCTCCTCCATTAGGACATCCTCAAGCCTACAGAAAAAAAACAATGATCATCCAGGTAAAGTCATTTCCATTGAACATTGTAATGACTACACTCATTCAGCAGCGAGTACAACCTGTGTTCTCTGTATCTATATGCAATTAAAGTGAAAACAATGAATCCAACGCCAGTATTAAGGATGCTCACATAACAATGTTTGGGTGTTGCAGTTCCTTGAGGAGGGAGATCTCTCTGATGGCAGTGGAAGGCACACCCTCCTCCTCATTCTCAAGCCGAATCTTCTTCATGGCAACGAAGCGGCCAGTCTTACGGTTCTTGGCCTTGTACACCACCCCATAGGTGCCCTCTCCGAGCTTCTCAATACGCAGGTAATCATCCATTGTGCTGCTGTGGATGGCACCAAGATTATGTGAATGTTGAATGGACACACACACACACACACATATATATATATATATATATATATATATATATATATATATATATATATATATATATATATATATATATATACAAACAGGTAGAAAATGTGATATCCATTTATCATGAATACAGAAATAAGTCTACGTGTTGCAAGTAATATTATTATTTAAATTACCCGGTGAATATTCAAGTGGATAAAAAAATTACATCAACATAATTCAACATTTTCTCTCATAACCACAACAACACTGATTATAATAGAACAAAACAACAACCACATACACAATAAAAACGATACGAAACAAAAAAAAGTTATTATAATTCAAACATTGTAAATGGAGGGAAGGAATGAACAATGGCCGTCTTTATAACACTCTTTTTCTACCCTTTCCCTGGCCCTCCTTGACCCGCCCTGACCCACCATTGACCTCCACACCCTTACCGACCTGTTACATGCAAGGCAAAGGGAAATACACCTAATATTCACCTTTAATTGGACACGTGAGATGGTGCTCGGCGTGCTCCTCCCTCCCTTACTAAGGCCTCACTCTTTCCAAACCCACCAATCAGCTGCCTCGAAGACGCCGACCAATCAGCATTCAGCACCCTTGTTTTTATTTTACCGAACAAACCGACCAATCAAAACCATTGTTTACCTTGTGTTTAATCCACGTTTATAGTGTTGGGGTAATTACTGCAATATATAATATTCTTACAAAAATCATCTATATATAAGAGTTACAAAATGTTTACCACATGGCTTTATCCAGTAACTGTAAGAACTTTACATATCATTCAACAACCACATGCTATAACTACATCTATATTATTATTATTAACCAATACTTGAATATGCAAGTCCAGTCTGAACAAACTATACTGCCATGGAAAAGATGCAATCAAGTTATAGATCTATTCCTGAAACAATTAGCATATGAAGACAGACTGAAAAAGCTGGACTTGCTAACGTTGGCGTACAGGAGGACAAGAGAAGAAATTATTGAAGCTTATAACATTATCCAAGGTGTTTATGATGAAGTTATTGTTGAACTCGGTAATACAACAGGATTATCGGACCAAGGGTCACAACAAGAAAATATATGAGATCATAACTTATTATTAGGAAGAACTTTTCCTGTAATAGAGTGGTTCATAACTGGAATGAGGAAGTAATTAGCTGTGATAAGGTCTCACAGGCTAATTAATAGTCTCCATCCCGGCGGAATCATCTATAAGCATCCGTAATACGTCACGAGTCGAGACAATGACGTTACAGTGACGTTACGAAGCTATCATGACGTCACGAGGCCATGAAACAACATCAACAAACAGGAGGAAAGAAACCAAACGAGAGGGAAGAGGCGATACCCGGCTGTGGAGGCCAAACAGGAGCACCAAGCACCCTGTGATACTATGTAATATAATAATAATAGTTAATTCAAGTCACTTAACAGAGAAAACAAAGCTTATAACCCAGGGGAGAGGGGGGGAAGGGGGCGTTTTCATACTGATTTCCTGACTCGACTGATACACGAAATCTCTAGTTCATATTGGTGATTTGTAAAGTTAATATTCTAAGGTGTGGTGGTGATGGGAGGAAGGGAGGGTGTTAGTGTGGCTGTGTTATAAGTGTGGTTGTGTTGTAATTGTGGTTGTGAAGGTTTGTTTTGATCATGAGAGAGAGAGAGAGAGAGAGAGAGAAATGATAACATATTAGGTTGGTTGATTAATGATTCATTTTGTATCCTATGTTCTGCTTTAAATCCTTATTATTATTATTATTGTGATTATTTCCTTATTAGTGAGTGTTTGTCTTATTTCACCTCGTTGTCTGTAATCCTGCATGTCATTTATTTGTTCTTTCCAATTTCATGGTGTTTATCTGCAACTAATCTTTCCTAATCTAATTTTTGAAACCCCTTTAACACTGACCATGAAAGGAAACAACAGAGAAGTGAGCAAACAAACGCAGCACATACATATTTCCTGTCATTGCTCTGCTGGAAAGGTCAATCTTCATAAAAGTTCAATTTATCATCATAGTTTGTGGAAATTGAAAACCTTTGTTATATAGCTGTCTACATTTCACTACCTTGGCTGAATGATTTTATTGATTATTAGTTCAGAAAGCCTTAGCAGCAGCAACACGTATCAGCTCCCCAGTCTTCCATCACATCTTGGTCAATGATACACAGTCTATGCTATCCCCAACACCTACCTACCTACTCCAACCTGATAAGTGCAGACAAACCTTGCATCATCCTTGTCCTGCATCATTCTTGGCTAAACTAATACATGACTTTATCCCTAAAAGTTATATTTTTTCACTCAATTTGTCTTCTTTTACAGTAATTTTTGTTGGGAACTATTGCAATACACAGGGTTCAGGTTATGCTATTTTACTATGGATTCCTATGTGGATAGATAAAGCTTATTAATTACATTGGGCTGACAGAGTTGTATATCTCTGTCTTCCCTCCCTAGCTGATCCTGCCGCTGCATCTGAGGTGTGTGTCTGGTGGGTGAGGGTGGGAGTGGTCGGGCCAGTATGAGTGAGGGGAGAGGGGAGCACCATGAGTGAAGTGCACACCCCCCAACCCCCCCCATGAGTGGTGAGGAGAGGGATTGTTGACGTGGGAATTCTGTGGTGAGTAAATCATTCATATTTGTCTATTATGTAATGTATAATTTCTTCTTAATCCACAAAAGCTGTAGTGGACTTTGAATTGATTACATGTACTGCAGACACATATATTTGGCATCAATAAAGGGATAGGATATGGTGCAGACTTAATTTTTGGCATTAAGATGATATATGTTATAAACTTAATTTAAGCAATCCTAAAGTTTTCAATTCTGTCTATAAATATTTGATTGGACTCTATGTAATATCACAATTGTTTTGAGTTAAGAAATTGGGAATGTAAAACCCTCAGGATAACATATTTCCAAATGTATCGTAAATGATGATGTGTATGTTAAGTTGGTGTTGCATTGTTTGTGAATGGTGTAGTGTATACTAATGTTTTCTTGTTCCCTTTGTAGAGGTGGAGGTGGGGTGATGCATGCTTAGTGTGAGTAGCATGGAGGTGTGTTAAGGCGAGGTGACAAGCATGGAGCCATCAGAAGCCCTACAACATGATGACACAGACCGTGGAAGGTAAGCAACAGAAGGGATTTTAATAAGATGTAATAACACCAGTTGTTGGGCACATTGTACATCAACACTCTTAAAACCACACTGAGGACGAGCCTCCTTGATGACCAGTGTTTACTGTTTGTTCTATAATGGTAGTCATTTCCTAAAACTTTATTTACACACACTTAAAGAAGATGGATAAGCAAAGGAAGGTGCATCACCTGAGAACATTTAGTGTGAAGTGTATGTGTTGGTCCAGCAGGACGGGGCTGCAGCAGCGGGTGGTGGAGCTGTGGTCTGGCCAGGCGGGGCTGCGGCTGCGTCACCTCCACAGGCTGGTGGGGAGGAACCTTCGTGGTCATGGGCACCACCCTGCCCCGGTGCCCACCTGCCCCCTGCCCTCCAAGCGGCCCAGACCCAAGGCCACTATGGGGTGTGTACCATCAAACTCATATCAACTCATTTTTACTTCTAAGTTCATTGATTTAATTCTAGTAGTTTCTCAATTTATGCATGTTTTTTTATTTTATTTGAATTAGTATTTGAAGTATGATATTGATATTATGCACACTCACTCAGAACACATTCCTTTGCATGTATTTAGTACTACTGTATCCTCCATTACCCTTAGCCTGGGTAAGCCTTGTGAGGTTCAGGTGCTGAGAAATAAGAATGGTTCTAATGCTTCTTTCCTTATTCTCAGGTACTATTTCTCTCTCTACGCTCCATCAAGCAAAGAAGAAATATACTCCAGTGAGCTCCAGAGTACATCCAACCCCAACTGGGTGGACATTGAGCTAGAGAACATTAAGCCCATCAATCGGCAGTCATTGAGAGGTAGAGTGAGGCAGACCATCACGTCACTCCCTTCACCCCGCCTCAACACCACCCTTCTGCTACCATTACATAATGACTACACTCAACGACAGACTAAAACATCATTCTCATTGTACACTATATATCAGTCTATCCATATCTAACATCTATCACTAAGAACTCTTCCCATGGCATCAGAGTCTTCATGTATTCTGTAATTCCAATCCCTCTTGGCATACTGTAATCCTCTCATTCTCTTTTCTCCTTTTCCTCTTAAGTATTCTAGAACTCTGTCCTCCCATTTCCTTGGAGGTCTTCTTCTTTCACCTCATTCCCTTCACTGATCACATTTACTTCCCACTCTTCATCTTTAAGTTCTTTCCAATACAGTTTGTTATCCTTATACTTCTCACTTTGTCGTCTTCCAAAATCTTCATCTGGTCTTGTGTGAGTTGTGTTTAACATGTACTGGAGCAGTTCCTCCGCCTTCTTCAGGAGTGTTGGTGCAGCTGTGGTTCAGGCCAGAGGGAGAGGATGCCCAGCTGGTCACCTCATGGGGCATCCACTTCAGCGGCCTCATTCCAGTGGGGGAGGTGCTGCCCTATGACCACGACAAGTTCCAGCCCAACACACTCATCTTGAAGCTGCGCCACATCTTCTATACTGCCCCAGGCTGTTACCAGGACCATAAGAAGCACCCCTTGCCACCCCTTCTTCGGTTTGGCTTCTCACTGCCACTCTCAGAGACCAAACTGAGCTACACAGTCAGTGCTCTGTCCAGGTATGTGTAGCCAGGTGCAGGCTGATAGGTGATAGGCTACATGGGACTCAAACACAACGCTTAGTCATGGATCCCACTATTCAAACCGACTTTTAGTTCCAAAATAATTCACTCACCTAACACACCATCAACGGTTTGCTCTCACACACACACACTCTTCCCCTGTGTGTATCTTGGTGAGCATCTTGTACCACCTGCATGACCTCCTTTTAGTTCCCCATCACACAGTAATGCAACACACCCTCCACAGACTGCACAGCACCAAGAGGGCTCAGCGGCAGCAGGAGGTGAAGTGCCAGGAGACACAGGAGATATTGGAGGTGCGGCATGTGACCAGGAGCTCCCAGAGTCACATCCAGGGGGCCAAGGTGTGCCTCTTGTTTTTACCTCCATATGCTTTACTAAACACAATTTGTTTGATGGGAAGTTATTTAATTTGTCCTTCATTGTGTGAGTTTCTTTTTATTTAAGTTTGGTTATTCATATCCTTGTTTGGTGTGGAAAATGAAGAGGATTGTGGTGGTAATGGTGATGACCCTGACCTTTTTATTTGTATGACCTTGCCTGTAGGTGGAGGACTGCCGCATGAGGGTGGCCTTACTCAGGGACCAGCTGGAGGAGGAGATTGACAAGCTGCGTGGCCTCAAACTCTCAGCTGACAACCTCGACAACCAAAACCAAGAGAAAGGTACAGAGGGTAGTGGTGTAAGGTACAGTAGTAGTGGGATGGACTTTTCTAACAAGTCCAGTATGCTTAACAGGATCTGGTGCAGGTGTTTCCTTGTGCAACTTTTGACGTCACCACATACTCAAGTACATTTTCCACACAGGTGATGGGGCTACAATTTTAGAAACTATGATTTTAAGAGGCAGAAAGGGTGCAGCATTCAGAGTAATAATAAAAAAACTCAGGCAATTCCACAAGATATGGAGATTATCAAACATCTACTCAATGTGGATTTATAATGGATGTGTGCATTTTGCTTTCTTCTCGTGTGCCAGTCAACAGGTTATGAAAATTATCAAGTGTATATACATAATTTAAAGAAAAGACTGCTGTATGTCTGTCCATAGTTCCTGATGCCGTATCCTTATCCATACAGACCCTTTCCCCTCTATTAACACCTCTCATATATGTACTTCTTTACCCTATCCTTCCATATTCCAAGTGGCCTTCCTCTCTTTCTATGACCCTTGATTTCACTCACACTTCTTTCTCCCCTTCATGATAAGTGTGTTGGCAGGTCTTGAGCTGCTAGAGGGTTACCAGGCCCTGCACCGCGAGCTGGCCTTAGAACGCAGCCTTGCCACACAGGAGACCAACAAGCGGGACTCCCTTAAGAAGCTGTTAGACTGTCTTGGCACCTGGAGGAAAAAACTTATTGCCCAGCTGCCTGTTATATATCCAATCACACAGGTAGGACTAAGTTATTTCCTTCTTCCTCTCCTTATCTTTCTCTTTCACATCCTCCTCTTCTTCCTCTTCTGCCGCCGCCTCCTCCTCCTCCAAGTTTTTTTTTCCTTGAACATTGTTGTTTCATAATGTACCAAAAAAATAAATCATAGGTAATTACATACTTCATTATACTTCATTATACTTCATCATTATACTTCATCATACTTCATTATGATCAGGTGACTGTGACAACACGAACGAAAATATATACACACACAAAAAAAACGCAAACAAATATAGAGAACACCTTCAAATAGACTTCTTCCCCATCACTCACTCACTCATTCACTTACCCACCCATCCATCCCCTTACCACCCCAGGACAGTGACGGGAAGTACCGCATCTGTGGCGTCCTCCTCCCTGGCGCTGAGAACTACGATGGCACGAGTGAGCGAACCTTGAGTGTGGCGCTGGGTTATGTGGTGCATGTGGTGGTGCTCCTCTCCCAGCTGCTGAACCTACCACTACGCTATCCCCTACGCCCCTACGGCTCCACCGCCACCATCAAGGACACCATCTCGCTCCTTCTGGCGGATACTGCAAGAGAGTGAGTGGTGTGAGAGGGCAAAGGAGGATGGGAAGGTTGGGCACGAGGGTTAGGTTAGGTTAGGTTAGGAAGGTAGAGGAAAGTCAGGGAAGATGAGAAAAGGAAAGAGGTTATGTAGGTAATTGGCATGTGAGTTTGAGGGTTAAAAAAAGAGAGGAAGGGGGAATTGACAGTGAGAGAGAGAGAGAATATATACCCAATACTAAACACATCAAAAACATTATCGTACCATTGCTCTGCTACAGCCACGTGTTTCCCTAAAAATAACTCCCTTTAAGAACAAGTCAACTGAAAAATAAACACAAAATATTCACGATTCCTCTCCACCCCTTAGGTTTCCTCTGTACACGGGCGGAAAGGAGCGGGAGAAGTTACAGTTCAATTACGGGGTATTTCTACTGAACAAGAACATAGCACAGATGAGGTGGTACTGTGGCATCCCAACCCCAGACCTCAGACCCACCCTGGCCAACCTACACTTCCTGCTGACCAAACTGAGCCAGCCTAGGTGAGTGTATGTCCGTTGTCTGCAGGCAGGTCTTGTGTTGCTCTCTCTCTGCTTGGTGTGTGTGTGTCTTCTTACCTTGTTGTTCTTACTTATTTGTGTGTTTATCAGTTTATCAGTTAAGCTTGTTGTGTCCTGTGTTTTGATACTGTTTTATCATGTGTTTCTTTAGAATTTTATTTTTGGGGGGCACACCATTTCCAGTACTTATGATCCACTGGTGTGTTTACTCCGGGAAGTTGACAAGTTTGATGTGTTTAACAGAGGCTCCATAACGTTGCTCAAAAGGCTTAGTAATAATTCCTCTTCTATATTTCTTTCAATCTTAATTAACAGTAAGGTAACTCAGAGGATTACTTGTGAGAAGTGTGGTATTAGTGTGCCTGGTGTAGTGTTAGTGTGTTAGGACAGCCTCACTCCACCTCCGTTTACACTTTCACTCCAGTGTTGGATGACAGCCTTGTGTTGGGATTTGAGACCAAGTGGTTTGTTCCAGTGGTGAGGTGGAGCAGGAGTTTTGGGAATCAGGTAATGTTCCAGACTTGTCTTAGGAAAAATAATAACAGCACAATTAAGAATACCATGAGGCTGTCAGCAGACTGTTATGTACTGTGCCTATGAGACACACCTTGTTCACAAATACTGCAGCACCAAAGTTGTGTGCTGGGAGGTAAATGCACACCAAAATTTGTAACATCAGATTCACTCTATAGACTTATTACCTTCGTTACTCCAAATCCACATACTACTTCAAACCTTTCTGTAGCAAGACCTGCCTGAAATAATAATGCATGATATCTTATAATTTTAGGGAAAATGGGAGCTGAGGGTCTGAAAACTACCATTAAGGATGATTATTAGCAGTAGTATTGCATGTATCCAAGGGGGAAGAGTGCAGGTGATACATTCCTGTTCCTCACCCTTGGCCTTGCATGCCTCCCTGAGCCACTCACCATTGTGTGCCTCCCTGTGTGTGGTGGCAGCCTGGGGACTCACCCACCCACCACCATGCCGGACGTCATGATGTCAGTGAGTGCCAGCACCACTCCCATCAGCCTGGAGGTGAGGACGCCCCCATGCCTCCTCCAGCAGCAGCAGCACACTCCCAGGCTGCCCCTCAACCCCCTGGGTGCACCACGCTCCACCCATCAAGAGAGTGCCCGGGATGCCCCGCCTGAGGAGGAGGAAGAGGACGCCCAGTCACCGTGGCAGCCGGCTAAGTCTGGCAGCGAGACAACCTCCAGTGATGTGTCCCCTGTGAAGGCATCACGGCTGTGTGTGCGTGAGGCAGCACCACTCACCAGCCCTACCTCCACCAGCAAGTTCATATTTGTGGACCAGGTGCCAGTGGGTCTGGGGCCTGTGGTGCAGAGGGAGCTGAGTCTGGAGGAGCGTCTGGCACACACCAACGGCCTCAGCCTCTCCCTGGATGGCCTCAACCACATTGAGCAGGACTCCTACAACAGGATAAAGGAACTTTCCAGCTGTGAAGACCTCAACATGCTCAGCAGTGTGTCCAAGGTCCTCAACTACAGCCGGGGGTCAGAGCCAAGCCTCCTGGCCAAGGCGGATGCACCTGCCGAGGAGGATATCCTGCCGGTGTTCAAGGAGCCGACAACGGAGCTGCTGAGGTCATGGCACGAGGACGACCCATCGCACTACACGGGTGCGCTGGAGCCGGGTGCCATAGAAAGGCTTGAGGAGATGGGGCAGGAGTGTGATGAAACATTTATGTGTTCCTCTCAGGTGTTAAGCTCTGAGGACAGCAAAGACAGTGAGTGTCCAGCCCCCAGTGAGACAAAGGAACATGTAGGCTCTGAGCAAACCTCCGAAGGAACCTCAGACTCAACTGACACCTCCAACCCAGGGAAACCCCCCACTGAGGGAAAGGAGTCTAGAGACAGCCCAGAGGTGCCCCGGGTGGAGAAGGACCCACCGTTGTCTCTCTCAGAGTTTGGTATTACCGAGGACATGTTCCTGAATGATGTTGCCTTCCGGACCACCGTCCTCGCCAGCCAGAACTGCAGTTTCAAAATGTCGTTCTCGAGACAGAGTACTGAGGATGAGTATCACTAGCAAGCAGAACACATGGGATATTTTGGCTAGTAAAGGTCAGTCGATTACCCTGAATTAGGTACCCATATAAAGCTTTAATGACAAATTAGCAGGGAATGTACAATGTGAATTGCTCTTGTAAATAGATGCAAAAATTTTCTATATTGCACTTTCTACCTAGTATCAGCAGTGTCCAAGAGGCAGGTGTAGAAGGCTCTAGTCCAGCTCTTGTGTTAAACACTCGGCAGTTGTTTTTTTGATATGATTTATGGTTTCCAATTCATATCAGTATTTTGTAAAAATACAATTTTTGAAAATTAAGAAAATGAGGTCTCCCAAGTACATACGTATTTCCAATTTAGTTTCACAGAGGTGCAACATTTTTTGTTATGCATATGTGAGCAGACAAGAAAGACTATAATGCAGATTTTTCTTCTCTTCCATCTTTCTCTTTCCATGTACATTTACTTTCACATTTTGTAGTTCTCTGCTGTGAAATCTGCAACCATAACTGTGATATATCTCGTGGCAGTGAAGCATGTTGTACAGTGTTGCAAGCTGACTCGTGCTGCTGCAAGGGTGGACACTAGGAAAGAGGAGCATGGTAGTGGAGGGATGGAATGAGTGAGTGAGGTAACCTTGTGAATCACTACTCACCATCCCACCACTCACACACAAGGAAAGTACAACCTTGGAAGAGAAGCAAATAATGTGTAGCTTTTTACCTGTTGGACATGGAAGGAAACAGAAAACAAGAGGAGTACCGACAGCCTCAGGTGGAGGTTGTGAGATACATTACATGAACTGGAAAAAGAAAGTGGAAAGCAACATTATGTATCTTTTTATATTATTGTTATCATTGCTTGGACACAGAAGAAAGTAAGAGAAAGAAAATGGCTGAGGTGGAGTCTGAATACACCAACTAACCACTTTGTTTGCCTCAAACAGAAAGGGTTAACTACTTTGACTCTGATTCCTGAGTGCCCATTGCTCTCCTGACATAAGATTATGCAAGGATCCTGAAAGCCTTCCATACAGTGTACCGTTGAAGAGATTATTTGATCTGTTCGTGAGTTTATTTTTGTAACATTTTATTTTGCTTTATTTTTTTGTGAAAGTATTAATGTAGGGGAAAGGGTTTGTTTGTATTTCCTTCATTCACACTCACTACACACACACACATATGATTACACAACTTGTTATGTATTTTTAGATTGTTATCAGGAACGATTATTACTAATGTGTATTAAGTATCATATTTTTCAGCTTATAAAACGCTACATCTTGGAAGACATAACCTGATTTTGGAAAGAAATTTCTAAGAAAAAAAACCTTGCCCGATACAGTCATTTTCACACAAGAACACACTCGCTATTCATTATCTTCATTCAGCACTGCTCATCAGTCATTATTTTCATTAAAGTTCACTTAAAGGCAAAGAATTGTGAATGGTGTTGACGTAGCTGACAATACAAGCTGACATCAGTAAATACACTCATAAAATTTTCTCTCACATGTTAACAATATCAGTTGATTCGAATGTGTTATGATATTCAAAATACTTGTAATAATTAAGTACTGAAGTTGAATCATATAAAAGGCTGAATTGAATAGCTACCTAAGCTAACCTCTTACAACATTTGTCTCGGAAGACACATGGGTATTTTTCAGGGGGGGAAAAAAATGCATTTTATAAGCCGAAAAATAAGGTATATATTTTGGAAATGTTTTGTGATTTATTAGTTTTGCTCATTTATTTTGTACCTGTGTGTGAGTGTGTTTTTTGGATGTGAATATGTCAAACCAGAGTTTTTATTAGCAGAGTAAGTGTATTGGTTTCCTTTTTGACACACCAGATTGTCTAACTAGTGTGCCTGTGTGTGTGTGCCTTTGTCTGTTTTATTCCAATTCAAGGTGTGGAAGTACTACATCTGCTGGGCACTTGGAGTTATTTTGTTGGACTCTCTTTGTAATGGCCGGCTGAAGTTTGAAGCGAGGAGTCAGTTGATTTACAGTAACATCAGTATCAGGAGAAGTTATATCACAGGTTTACTTCATTTAAGCATGAGTAACATTCCCAGATGGCACTGAAGTCAATAAGAAATAATAATAGTTGAAGTGATATGATATAGTTGTATTGACACCATTAATTAAGCATATCCATGAGTTTAAATGTTAATAAGAACATTAACATACAACATTACCACCCAACATTATAGTGAGTACTGTATTAGAATGACAAGTGATGTGTATCAGTAAATATCGAACACTATTACTTAAAGTGTGTCGAGGTTTTACAGTAGTGCTCTAAGCGGCATGAGATACACTGTTGAACTAAAAAATATCTCGGCCATGCTTCTTGGTGTAGTTTTTTATTCATTATTGTGGAAATACCTCAACCAGTCATTGCTAAGCTGCAGCAGACGTGTGACATCAGTATAATTGGTATGTTGAGTGCTCCTTGCAGTGGTTTGGTATTAATGGTCGGGATGTGATGCAGTCAGGGTGTAACCCAGGCCAGGCTCTCAACACAACTCCATCAAGCTGGTTACCTTACACTATACTCTTTGTGAATGTTCATATTCTTCCCCATTTATTTATGTATTACAGAGGATGTATATTCTGTTGTTATTGTTATTCTGTCATATTTTCATGTATTTATTAGTTGTAACAAATCTGAAGGAGGATGAAGCATATGGATTCATCCTTTCTTATCACCTTTTTCTTGCCAAGTACCCAACATTCCCTCAGCGTTGTGTCTCAGCCAAGCCCAGCCTGGCAGCGAGGCAACTGCTAGCAAAGGTCCAGCCAGCATGTATAGTTTTCCTTCACAACACATGTGGTGTATATGGCACCTTGACATACCTCTAGTCATCTTACCAGTTGGTGGACATAGAGGGAGAGAATCAAAGGTGGCGGAGGAAAGCAATAGTTTGTTCCTGGATGTGACTGCTGTGACTGTGAATTATTGTTATCAGTTTACTTTGACTATTAAGTTCTGTTATCAGTTATCCATTTCCCGTGACTGAGAGTCTGTCATTGGTTGTCAGTATCTCATGACTACAAGGATAAGTTATCATTTTGCTGTGACTGAGATGTGCTGGTTGGCTGCTGCCGCTGCGTTAGTGATCATGGAACATTCATATTCATTTATCATTTCCTTGAATTGTACACTGCAAATAGTATACATATATATATATATATATATATATATATATATATATATATATATATATATATATATATATATATATATATATATATATATATAATGTATGTATATATATGCATGTATGTATGTATGAATTTATTTGTATTGTAAATAAAAGAAGAATATATATGAGGCAGTGAATCTTTACACCTGACATGCTGTATGACCACCATGTACTGTAGACAGTGGTGCTTTCCAAGCCACCACTAACCCCTATTGAGCTAAGGCCAGTCCACGCCACATATAGCTTGGGACTGTAAGACAAATTAGTAACAGGAATAGTTATAGTACTAGTCATGTTAAAGCTACTTGAGGACAATTTCAGCTTGATTTTCTTCACGGTACTAGGCGGCTCTGTGGTGCAATGCTCAGCTCACGGCCTAAAGGTTGAGTTGATCTTAGTTCAGGCCAGCTTCTTGGTGAGTGCTATCCCTCTCATTAACCTTAGTAGGGCTATATGGTCCTTGCTGCCTAGTTCAGTGATTCTTAAATAACTTTTTTGGTTTTCTTTATTGTTTTAAAGTGTAGTCCTGTATACACAATACAAACTGATACAAGAAGGTATGATACCCCAGTGTTCTCAATATCATGGTCATCATTAGCCTCTGAGTTTACTGCAGAAAAATGCCTCCCCAACCTTCACTTATTTCTATCAGATGCCTGCCTGTTTCAGGTTACTCCAGCAAAAAAAAAAAAAAAAAATGTTTTTTTTTTCTCTCTCTCTCTCTCTCTCTCTCTCTCTCTCTCTCTCTCTCTCTCTCTCTCTCTCTCTCTCTCTCTCTCTCTCTCTCTCTCTCTCTCTCTCTCTCTCTCTCTCTATATATATATATATATATATATATATATATATATATATATATATATATATATATATATATATATATATACACATATATATATATATATATATATATATATATATATATATATGTATAAAGTTTTCTTTTTTCCTTATATAATGAATATAAAGGTGTTTTCCTCCGTGGTCCCTGGCACCAGCTGGGCTCGGTCTGGCAGTGAACAAACCATAACAAACATGGCGGTTAAAGGTCAGTCCCGTGACTAGTGAATCTCTACACTCAATTTCACACTTTATTCAACTCTGAAGTGGCTCTACACCCAGCACTCAGCACTCATAGTTGTTGTTAATGTGATCTTTTCTCCCAGTTCTTCCCGCTGACTCACGTGAGAAGGAAACATCTCGAGTCACTCTGAAGTGACTCATTACTTCCTTTTGTAATTTTTTTCTGTTTTACTTCTCCACTTCTCGCTGTTCCTCCCGCCACGGGATAGCACAGTCTCCATCATGCAGATGCGAGGTAGGAGCCGTGGGGTAGCTAGGGAGGTAGTAGTGTTGTGCTGGACCAAGCCTGTAGTCTAGATGAATTATACTTGTGGCAGGAAAAAAATGAAAATTTTAAATATTTTTCTGAGATGTGTTTTCAGTGTGGTGTGGTGATGTAATAACACTTGTATGTGGTGAAGTGTAGCTCAACTTACAGAATTATATCTCGGTAAAACTATACAATCACTACTCCACTTCTTTCTTTTTTCTCTCCTTCCCTACATACTATACATAGTGCACTCAACACATCTGTGAAGGTTTCAGGCGGGGGAAACCATTATTTGCCTCGCAAAACGTCTTTGAAGTCATGTTAGGTTATGTTGTTAGGTTGGTTAAGTTAGATTGAGTTATGGTTATGGTAAGCCTGTTAGCTTAGGTTATGGTATGGTTAAGTTAGGTTAGGTTCGGTTATACAAGATTTTAAAATTTTATTACCCAAAAGTTAGGGTTCTCAACCTTAGATTTTTTTTCTGGATTTGGGTAATAAAATTTAAAAATCTTATATAACCGAACCTAACTGAACCGTACCTAACCTAACCATAACCTAACAACCGTAACCTAACCATAACTCAATCTAACTTAACCAAACATTACATAAAACGTTTTGCGAGGCAAATAATGGTTTCCCCCGCCTGAAACCTTCACAGATGTGTTGAATACACTATGTATAGTATGTAGGGAAGGAGAGAAAAAAGAAAGGGGTGGAGTAGTGATTGTATAGTTTTACCGATATGTGTTTTAAGTGTGGTGTGGTGATGTAATAACACTTGTATGTGGTGAAGTGTGGCTCAACTTACAGAATTATATCTTTCACTTCAACGAACGGAAGTATTGTTATTATTTGTAATTTAAACTGAATATTAAATTAAACTGAACTGAAGTTAAACGAGCATAATCTTTTATGAGAGAAACGTAAAACATATTAATAAAAAAATAAATGCCAGAAAAAAAAGTTTTGTTTTAATGAACAAAATATTTAAAAACTAAACCTAGTCTGACCACTTGCAAAATAACTTGTGTAACGTAAGTGTCAGACAGACGTCATAAGATGTTAGACAGGTGTAATTCTGTAATATACTAAAGTGTGTGTGTGTGTGTGTGTGTGTGTGTGTGTGTGTGTGTGTGTGTGACCTCACTCATCCCAGCATAATCCAATACAGCCCAGCCACTAGGGGCTAGATAGGCAAAAAGTTTGGGACGTCTTGCTTGTGAGGGGCACCAGAGAAAATTTATTTTGTAAAAGTCGCTGGCCATGAAAACACATGTGTTAACCCACGAGATAAAATCTTCAAACGAATTCAATGAATTAAAACTAAACATTTTTAATTAAGATGGTTTCGTTGATATCAGTGGGATTGTGAATTTACCATATCTCAATAGTCCTCGCCGGGACTGCAATGTTATATGCGCGAGGAGCTTCCGCTGGCAGCATGAGCCTATCAAGAAGAAACAAAGCGTCACTTAAAAAATCTAACCCGCGCTACTAACGGGCGGAGGCCAACCATCTAAGGTCTCCAAGAAGCCTACCGGCGCCATGGGTTTAAAAAAAAAAAAAAAAAAACGTGTTTTACTTAAATTACAAGTATTTATTTACATTTCTACCCTCCTTATGAAGAGGCAAACTACACTTCCTCTTTACAGGGAAGGTACAAACTACCATTACATAGTAATTCCCCCACTACATGTTGATAGGTTAGTAGGTAACTAGTGGTAGGCTGGATCATTTTCCACAACATGAAGCACATCAGTGAAGAGGATTGTGTAATCAGTAAACAATCTTGAGATAAAGTTTAAGAAAATGTAAAATGTTTTTTCCACATAACCATGATACCTTACAATATTAGGAATGTTATTTGAATATATAATAATGATAAATTGACCAGAGTTTGTCACTATCCACTCTCCACTCCCCATCCTGTCGTCTGGTACAGCCACTTTGCTAAGAGGCTCATGGGTCACTAGGCAACAAGCAACACAAACACAAAAAATGCAATATAAAAGTATCATAGGAAAACATAAAGTGATTGATAGAGTGTGTCATACTGGATAGAGTTTAGTAAAAGTATTACAAGGTATTTGTAAAGCTGGATTGCCTATCATTGGTATATTACTACTGTATATACCTGACTATAAGGCGACTGGTTATATAAGACAAACACCAATTTTCGAGGAAAAAAATTTGGTTTTGAGCTATTATCGCTATATTAGATGACCCCCTTTCTCATGGTAAGGTTCACTGTTCTCCCGTCCATAATTTATTACTCCAACAATTACTTCCAACACTAGTTGCTCAAGATGTAAGTAGTTAAAGGAATTCAAAAACTACATATTGTACGTATATTACTTTTACTAAACAATAGTCTGAATTTTTCAAAACGTAAAGAAACATTATCATAAATATCAGCACCGCCATGCTCTAATACCTTGTTTCAACAATTGCCTCAAACATTCGAAACATAGATATTTAATTAAAAACCTTCAAAATCATCTTCATCTGATATAGTAAGCATTTCAAATATATCTTGAGATACATGTTCAAGGACATCATCATACGGGTCAAATTCTGCATCATCTGGGTTGTCATCTGCAGCTTCATCATCATCACCCTGGTGTTGTGGCCCGCACGTGACGTTGTCAGTAAACATTCGACACCCATAGAGTTAGGGTGGGCCCGCACGCCTGTGTAGGTGTGTGTAGGTGTGTGTATATATATATATATATATATATATATATATATATATATATATATATATATATATATATATAATAATGCATACACGTGTGTACATGCGGAATGGATTCCAAGGTATAGTGGCGCTGAATATTCATCACGGAGTTATAGGTTTGTGTTTTATTCTCGGTGTATAAGACGACTCTTAGATTTAGAAGCCTTAAACTTGTCAAAAAATATTGTCTTATAGTCCGGTATATACGGTAGTTTGAATTCTGTAGTTTGTCCATATGTAGTTTCTTTTGCCTCTAATGTTTTTGTAGATCTTTTCCTGTACAAGTTTGTTCAGTTATGTTATACCTTGTCTGCAGCAGTCAAAGTGAGAAACAATGTTGTCCCCTTGTCCTTGTCTACTTGTCTACACTTGATATAACAGCTAAACTAAAGGACCTATTGTTTGTTTGTTTGTTTGTTGAACCATGCGCTATGTCTGTTGGGTTGTCTGTCTTTATTTCTTATCTGCAAAACAAACTATTGTCACCAAGAATGGGACAGAATGAAGCAGATTTTTCATTTACTTATTTGTTTATTTATGTTGGATTGATCAATGAAATGCTCATGTCTCATAATGCCATGTAGCAGCATCTTGCATTTGACAGTTTTATTGCATTTTATTCTCTTGTTATGACCACTATATGACTAAGTGTTCAATTATGTTCAGTGTTATGAGTTGAAGTGGTAATATAGTCTAAAGGCTACTTGGTCTCGATCATAACTTTGCTTGCTTGTAGTGGAGTGTAGTAATGACAGTTTGGCAAGTGTGTGTTGGTGATGATGTGTGATGTGTCCTCTCACAGCACTGGTGACCCTGGCCTTCGCCACCACCATAGGACTCACCTTCCTCTTCCTGGCGTGTGCCTTGCCACAGTACAAGTGAGTCTGGTGTGTGTTCTGTTCTGTGTCTGCTGATCATCCTAGTAATGGCAGGCTGCAGGTGGTGTGGAGATGAAGAGTCAGAATAAGATCAAACTGTACTTGTGATGAACCTTAACATTATATTCACTAGGAGGTTTTTAGATCACAACATAATTTAAAGGTTTCCATGGCACTTAATGGACTGGTTTTTGATACTTTTTTTTATGGTTTCAAAATTGCCCGAATTATACTGTAGCAAAAGTTGTTTAATCAAATTAATTTTAACCCATTGGAGATCAAAAAAATTATGAGTTGACCTGACTGCAGACTGGATGTGAGTTCATAAGTTTTGGTGGATGGTTCACTGCTTGTTAGATGCTCCTCTGAAGGGGATCACTTGATGTGTAGTATTATTGTAGTGGCAAAGTCATCATACTACTGGTGTTTTGTATAAGAGTACAAGTATCAACACATTGGCAAGTTCAGTTCATGTCATGTATTTTGAGCACATGTTCATACTTTTCCCATTACACGT
>JAXIVD010003420.1:7500-42500 GCA_036785275.1 Cancer borealis
GCCAGGTTCTCTCCGCTCACCACCTCCACCTCCAGATCCCCGTGGAGTTTCATCTTTATCCCTCTTAGCGTCCACGAGGTTTCTTCGTGTGGCCGGAGATGCAAGCAGCAAGCGTTTAGGTGGTTGTTGTTGCCTCGCGTGTCCCCGGTGGAGTGGTGGATACGAGCCCAGCACCGCGCTCTTAATGCCTCAATTGTTTCCTGAATGACCAAGGACGGATGGGGTGACTCTTGGGGAATGACACTGAAAAAAACCTGAGATATTAAAACCATGATGTCCACATAAATGGCCTCTTATATGTACTGATGTCAAAACCTTATATGAACATTACTCTAATATATATATTTATTCATATATGTATATATTCTTATCACAGCACTGTGTGGTTATGTTTGTTTGACTGTATGTGTGTTTATGTATGTGTGTGTGTTCACCATGGTCTGGAGGATCACGCGCTGGCCTCGTAATCGTCAGCCATTCATCTCATTGTGTTTATGTATGTGTATTAAAAGGGAAAGTAGTTGATTAATATCATCCTCCCTTTCATTGGCGTAAAAAGTTATACATATATATTTGTAATACTTCAATCCATTTTTTTAAGTGTCAGATTGTAATTGCTGGTGTGTGTGTGTGTGTGTGTGTGTGTGTGTGTGTGTGTGTGTGTGTGTGTGTGTGTGTGTGTGTGTGTGTGTGTGTGTGTGTGTGTGTCTGTGTGTGTGTGTGTGTGTGTGTGTGTGTGTGTGTGTGTGTGTGTGTGTGTGTGTGTGTGTGTGTGTGTGTGTGTGTGTGTGTGTGTGTGTGTGTGTGTGTGTATATATGTGTTGTGTGTGTGTGTGTGTGTGTGTGTGTGTGTATATATGTGTGTGTGTGTGGGGGGGGGGGGTAGACAAAGTATTTCATCATTACTGTTTTATTTTTCTCTTTTAATGTCAAGGTTATCTAACATCGTCTTCCTTGCTTCTTCACTTTTATTCTTTATTCCCTTATATCATGACGTGATACCATTGTCCGTTCCTAAAACAACGAATAGTAGGGATTTTTTTTTATAATGTCAATCTTGATCCTCGTAATTCTGACGCGCATGAACAGTTATGATAAATTTCAGCACCGTGACCTTGAAGTCAACAGTGTCAGGCACGACGGAACACGGAAAGAACCATTAATGATTAAGCAACGGAGTAATGAAAGCGTCTTGTTAGTGTTTTTCAAGGCCAAGGCGACGGAAGTCACGTAACCAACCATTGACATGAATGACAAGTAATGAGTGATGTGGGAAAGTTGATGGACTGTCATTAGGGAAACTCGGTTATGAAATGTTACCAAATATTTTTTCCCCATAACGTCTCCAAGAACTCCTTATTTCAATAGTTATATTAATTTATTTAGTTTAGTTTGTTGATGATTCTTGGTCAGATTTTATCTTGTCAATGTTAAATGCTATCATATATATATATATATATATATATATATATATATATATATATATATATATATATATATATATATATATATACTTTTTTACGTCAATGAAGGGTAGAATGATATTAATCCACTACTTTCCCTTTTAATACACATACATTAAAACAATGAGATGAATCCCTAGTAAGCTCCACCTACTCTACTCTACTTGAAATATACTCACCACCTCGGAATTTGAACTGCACGTTTTCATCCAATCTGTCTTACGAAATGTTCGCTTATTTCCCGCATAAGAACATCCGTCCTGAGGAGGACGTGGCGGCGCAGCTCGGCGACGAGGTCGTGATGGAGTTTGAAGTGAACGATCAGTTGTTCATGGCGGAACGGAGGAATAGAGGACAGGCTAGGGACACGCCCTTGATACCCTGCAGAGGACGGCACGTGGTTCTGTGTGTGCTGGCGTTGGTGATGTTGGTGATGCTGGTGATCATGGCGGTCAGCCTCATCACCATGTGTGAGACGGGAATCAGCCCCGACATGCCAAACCTGTGCATTACGTTTTGGCATATCAATGGCACCTTGATCGGAGTGACATTGTTGTTGTGCTGCCTCGTAGTGTGTTGCTGGTGCCGCTGATCACCCTCGCCCACGTGGCTACCGGATGACTTTATTAATCGTATTGCTAGTATAGAAACTAAATGTAAAAAAAGAACTAATAATTTTTTACCTTTTTTCCCCAAGTGCAAGACAAGGGATAAAAATAAGTAAGAAAACCATTAAAATACAATTAAATAAGATGAAAAACAATAATTAATGAGAAAAAACGACAGAAAAAAAGTAAATACAGTGAATAAAACGAACGGAAAGAAAGACCCGTTGGAAAGACATATTAACAACAACAATAACACGAGACTGTCAGAGAGGACGAGGAAGGGGGCGGTGACCTGACCTGTATATTGACCTTTCCATGTGTTGTATTGTGCTTTAAACTACGTCAAGATGGAGGAAGTAGATAAGATATTGATTCTCACCTTGAATCATCTTGGCTGGTTAGTGTGCTAAGGATGTTTAAGGGTTTTTAAAGAAGTAGTCCCTCTGAAGGCTTAACTTTGTGGTGTTATTATTACCTCTACATGCTTGATAATTGATTGATATTACGGTAAAATTTTATATCTACACCAGAATTATGACAACCTTGTCAAAATTTATCAGGTAATGTAAAAATATAACTCAATTCTTTAGAGCATTCAGGTAGAAAATTGAAAATAATAGTGATATTCCTACTAACATATTAATTCTTTTAAATAATATCAACTCTCTCTTCATGTTGTATGTGTATCTTATATTCATTGGTTTCTCTTTTCAGTTATACTTTGAATATGTTTCATTTAGTTGTCTGGTATTCTATTTTGGTTATTATTTGGTCAAGTTTAAGGAAGCTTCTGCAGGAGACTTAATTATATGCAGAATTTAGTATTCCCACAAATATGATTACCTTGAATCTTTGTATAGATTTATTTTTTAATCCTGTTACCTTGCTTGTTTACTTCACTTACTGTTCACTTCTTGCATATTTATTCATAAATCAATACATACTTCCTTTGTTTTAAGTAAGTGCATAATTTCAGTGATATCGATGAGGAAATGAAAACAGTGGGAAGCTTTGGGATTGATGAGGTGGTGGGAGGCGTGGTGAGATGCATTCATGCCATCTCCAGTGACTGTGATCTGCCCACCAAACTGCCACAAAACATGGCCCAGCGCTTCAGGGCTGCTGCTACCATTGCTCAAGCTGTCAAGGTGAGTTTACTACAATATGGTTATACGGAGACAGGTAAATATTTAATGAATAAAAATAGCTTTATTAGCATAACCTTCCCAGAGCTGCAGTGTCTTATGTGTGTCTTGCTTGCACTGCATCTCTTCATTGTATATTAATCCTGCAGGAAATTGGATACTCTGGAGACATTGGCTACCAGTCCCTCCTGTATCCAAGTGAAGCTGACCTTAGGAGGATATTTATGTTCTTGATTGAGAAACTCCCCAGGGACTCCTCTCCAGTGTCTGATGAACCCCTTAGTAAGTGTCCTACATTAGCTCACCATTATTAATGCACCTAACTAGACGAGATCAATTTATTTCAATAAATTCTAACTCTGATGATATGAAAATTCATCACTTCCAATTCCATTATATATTTTTTGTTATATTATAAAGAAACATCAACTAAAATTTATGAAACTATTTTGTCTTTGATTTTTATTAGGTTTAGTTTAGTTAATAATATCAAAAGTTAGGGTGAGGTATCACTACTCATCTCAAACAGTTGATCATCATATTCCTGCTTTTATTGACCGATGAATACAAAAATACATTATTATATCAGAGTAGTGTTATGTTTGTTGATTGACTGCGTCGTCCTCAGACAAAGCAACTCTGATCCACCGTGAAGCAAAGAGAAGACTGACTGAGGCTCTCTCCCAGCCCTGGATCCCTCCTCATTGCCGCCACCTTGTACACAAACATGCTTCCTGTGCGTCCATCACCAAGTATGGCACTGCACACACACAAGGGTTCACATCAAGGCCTTTCAGGGGCTATGAAGACCCTTCAGAACTAGGCCCAGGTAGGTGAGAGTATGTTCTATGATTTTTCAAGGTAATGAAAAAAATGTATCATCATTTTAATATCAAAATTTATCCTGCAAATTTTGAATTATGATTCTGTGTGGCAGTTATGATAAACATGAATTTAGATACATTAAAGAAAATAATAAGTGTTAAGAACTGTGAAAAGAAACATATTCAAAGCAGAAATGTAATTCCTATGTTTTTTTGACATGACAGAGATGAACAATTACTATGGAAATCACCTGAGAAGAGTTACCAAGCTAGTGGGGTATAACTATTTATTGGCAACGTTGCTCAATACACATGCTGCTCAGCTGGAACAAGATAAATTCCTCCCAACAAGTAATGATAAAAAGGTAATATATTTTTCTATTTTAAAGTAGTCAGAGTATGTCTTCGTGTGTACAGTATTTAATTGAAGAAGATATTAGTGTTCTTTTACTATCATCAGAAGTCAAATTTCCTATATTAAACTTGATAGGAGTGCAGTATTCAGGAAAGATTACATTCAGTCCATACACACATTATTCTAAACTCACATTGTATTCAGCCCTGCATGTGTTAAATTTGATAACATTCTTTCCTAGTTATTACACATCAATAATAATTTGTACAGCTAAACATTTATAGTCTATTTATTGTCAGTGATTCAGTATGTTTTGTATTGACAGGGTGACAGTGACAGTGAGAAGGTGAAGCTGAAACCCCTAATAAGTGACAGAGTTATACCTAAGGCTGCTCACACAACACCCTCACTAGATCCCGCTGCCTTTCCCATTCAACCAGCAGGTGTCGAGAGTGATGTGCAGGTAATATTCCGATGTGCTCGTTATGTTTAACAGCAAACGGAAACTAAATATTTAACACCTTGACATCTTAAACACAGCCAATTTGTTTACTTGTTGATGAGTTTCCAGAGATAGACATAGATTTTCCAAGTAGCAAGTAGACTGTAGAAGTTTGTATAGTACTTAGGCTTATAAGATAGTAGTGTTATAGGTTGAAGTAGAAGTGTTTCAGCCTCTTTTCTAAAACAATTCAAGTGAAATAAATGTCTTTGGTTTTGATTCATCCATGATGGTGGGAGATGTGGCATTGTTGAGGTGGAATTACTTTAACATGAAAACGTACAGTAAGGTAACAGGATTGGAACACTAATTCGTAGTAAAACTTTATACAATTTTGAATACTAAATACTTATATACTTTTTTGTGTTATTTCCTGTGTATAGCATGACGCTGACAAACCATCTGTGGAAGGGAAAAACGTTGCTCAGGAGGCAGACACAAGTACTGAGAAGGATGCTGCCGAGAGTCAAGAAGAAAAACTGGCTAACCTTGAGAAAGAGGTGGCCAGCATCAAGGGCAAGATCAAGGAATGTACTCAGGGAATGATGGAGGCTCAGAACACCTTAGCAAAGGTGGGAGAGTTATATTTGTGTGTGTGTGTGTGTGGGTGGGTGGATGGGAAAAACGTAATTTACTTAGGTTAAGGTTTTTGTTAATATAACAACACAACTCGTAATAATTGGTACAAATGCGTTCTCGGGAATGCTGATCACGAATCTGGAATTAGATTTGTCATTACTATAATATTTTGTATTTTCCATTTTCTGGCCCGTAAACTCCACCAGAATTTAGGTCGAAGGAGTTTTTTCTCATTTTACTATGTAAATATTAGTCCTACAGGAAAATTGCATATATATAAAGTTATGGAGTTTGATAATGTCTATCTCATACTGTCATCATCTTTCCAATAACTAATACTTATGAACAAAATTGAAATGATGTGAAAGATATTAATGCATAATACTTTACACTGCTACATCTTTAATTACTTCCCAATTTTAATTTTCTATAGCTTAATAGAACGAGCGTCTTCTGTTCTTTCATATATATTCAATACGTTTATTACGTAAATCCCATACATTTCGAGTTATTTCAAAATATATGATTTATGTAAAAAACTCTAAGGGTAACCCTACAAAATTTCATGAAAATTTCCATACCTCCGAATCTCATGTAAATTGGTATAATGAGGTTTTCGGTCATGCTGAACACGAATCTGGACTTATTTTCCTGATTACTATAATATCAAACTGTATTTCACCCTTGCTTGCCTAATAACAATAATGGAATAACCATTATTTAACTTTACTGGCTAATGCTGGTCCATGACAAAAATACATAGAGATGACCTATCCTAATTCTACACAAATTAATGTATAAGTGTTATTTGGTTTCCATACCTTGAACTTTTAGCTAATTCAAACCGATTAAAAGTTGTTAAAAGTACTTTTTACATTCCTTCAACTATGCTCAAAGGCAGTCCTGGCATTTCTGGCACCCTAGGTGAGAACATACAAAGATGCCCCCGCCCCCCCCCCTCCCCCCAGTGGATTTTCGCTACAAAACCGTTGTTACCTAACATTGTTTGCTAAGCCTTGTTAGTGCTAGCAGCAGATTTGTTAGGTTTTATGAAACACTTTTTGCTAACGTCTGTTAGTAAACATTGCTTGTTAATTAATAGGCCCTAATAAAAAGTTACTGATTGTCGTATTACAGCTGACTGACTATGCTGTCGCCCCTTGCCACAACTGGCGCCCTACCAGGCTGCCTATACCGCCTATGCCCAGGACCGTCATTGATGGTCAATAATAATACATTTTCTAAATGCTGACCAAGAATACAGGAGTCTTATGAGCCTTGGAAGATGAGAAGACATAATTTCATGAATCTCCCTCCAAATGTGAAAGACTTGCCATTCCTGCAATTGTCATGTCTATTTCAAGTGTGTTAGTTTGATAGCAGTACAGCACTTGTTGCTTCATATTGTAATCATGGCTTGTAAAGTAACTGTGAACTCTGATTTTCGTTCTTACATTTCAGTTGACTGATGAAGTAGCACAGGAGGAGGAATTGACAAAGGAGAAAAGTAAAGGTGTCAAGACAATGAAAAGGACGTCTTCCCTTCTGCCAGAATCTGATGCCAACATCCAGAAACTGAAGGTAACATCTGTCTATCGAGTCATCATTATATTAAATGTTCATTCCTTCCAGAAAATCTTCCAGTATGATATGTTGTGAGGAAGAGAGCCTTTATTAATGCCTTCATACATTTTATGAAACTAGCTATCACCCACACAGGACTTGCTCTGGACATTTAAAACTTGTAGCCAATTTTGTAGCCAAAATATTTTTTTAAATACAGAATACAATATACTGTTGCCAAGAACATTGGTCAATGTGATATAATTATCGCCATTGTTTTTATTTAACGCATATGGCGAAAATGGCAAGCGCCAGCGCGAGCCCTGCCCACACATATTAAATGGTACATACCTGAGAAAGAATAGATGTAATATAATGATAACTTAATATGACTGTTGGTACTCTTCAGGCTGCATTGAAAAACAGTGAAGAGAAAATGGGTCGCCTGCAGCAGCAGTGGAATGCCCATAGAGAACCACTGAATGATCAATTATCTCGTCTTACCCAGGAGATGGAAGACAAAAAGGTGAGCAATGCAAACCTGACAGCCAGATGTGTGTATTTAATTGTATTTTTATGTGAGGCAGGATTTTCTTACCAAATGTTTAGTTGACAGTGTATTTACATAATCATATATAACATTGATAAAGATATTGAAAATGGTATTGAAATTTTCAAAATAGAGGAATACAGCCTACCATATTTTTAAGTCTTAATTCCTCTTGTCATATTTTCTATTTCTAAATCTAGTCTTCCATCCATGTTTATTGTTGAAGGAGGGTTAAGATGATGACATTTTCAGAGAAATAAGGAAAAAGTAATAGAGGACATAGGCGCACTAAGGGACAAGATGAAGGCCATGGTCCAGGAGGCCTCAAGGAAGGAGTCTGCTGAGACTCAACTCAAAGAACAAGTGAAAAAAATTACCAAAGATGTCAACAGGTGTGTCATTATGGGAGGAAAGAACAAACACTTATTTGTTATTGTTTCTTTAGGGTGACTGTTGTATAACCAATGATATGATGCTTTTCCCTGAGACTAAACAGTTTGTTACGGAGATTGTGGAATCATGTTGCAATTTCACACTCATGATGTTATCGTAGTAGAATGTAATATCTGATGCATTCCAAATGAGGGTGAGAGCAATTATGATATTTCATGGAATGCCTTTTATAGGAGAACCCCAGCCATACAACAGCTAGAGGTCTCTTGTTATTTTATTATTTTCTCCATTTTATGATGTTATATTTCATCAAATGTATGCAGCTGCAGTTTAATTACCTATGTTCCTTTCCTATTTCTTTGCAGATCTGTGTACACCAAGAGAATTATAGATATAAGTGCCAAAGTGCGGAAACAAAAACAGGAGATTGACCGAGTACTTGCAGACACCAGGACCATACAAAAGGAAATAAATATCCTCTCTGGAAAGCTTGAAAGAACCTTCACAGTAGTTGAAGGGACAGCATACAAGGTGAGAGTTCTTAATTGAGAATGATTTTGATGTGATACATTTGACGTATGACAATAATGGTACAACTTTACAACCTGATAGTGTATTCAATGCCTTAGTGATGAGAAAAATATAAATATGACAATCCTTATCCATATACTCTTAACATAATATTTTAGGTGTTATTTTCAATTTTCTCTTCCATCATGCATTCCCGATCTCCATTTTTGCTTTTATAGAATAATATGACACCTGAAGATGCTGATGGAATTTCACTTTTCTTTCATTCAGGAAGCTGCAAACAATGAACGAGTGCGTCAAGTGTACCGAGCTGTGGCTGCCGTACATGAAGGGTGCGGCGAGCTGGTAGACATTGTGAGGGAGACTGGCGCTACACAGAGAGAAATATCTGACCTCAGGGAACAGGTAAAGATCCTTGTGGTCACTGATCATTATAATTTACTACCTCATAGGATTACTGACCTGGTGCAAACTTGATGCAGGGAAGTGAAAATGCAACACTTCAATTACTTATGGTGTTGCATTATCAATTAGTTCTTTTGTTATGAAAGTATTAGTACTATATTGGTGGTCTTAATGGAGCCTATTTTGGGATTAATTGCAGACTTATTGTTTTGATAATTTTTCCATAGGTTGACTTGGAAAAAAGCAAGAATGTTGAAGAAAAACTGGAGCAGCTGAAAGTGGACCTGAGTCATGTGAAGAAAGAAAATGCTAGTCTGAAAAAACAAATAACTTAGGAGGTAACAATGACTATAAATTTATCTAGTTAACACTAACTGAAGCAGCATACTAACTTGCAAATCTTAAGTTTTAATTCTTGTTGACCATATTTTCTCCAGTGTTGCATTTATATCAATTACAGGACTTAACTGACAGTTTGTCATCCTTCTCAGTTAATTATCCAGTATTTTAACCATAAGATTTTTTCATTGTTGACATAATGAGGGAAGGAAAGATTATACTGACCATATTTTTGCAGTTCTACTAGATATATAAAGAGTATTATATAGCCTTTAACAAATGATTTGATTGCAATATCTATCTTGTTAATAGCCGTCACTGCAACTTTATTACATGGTGCTTACAAGAGGGAAGAGGACATGAAATATAATGGTGATGGCAGAGAGTACAGTGGAGTCTCTAAATAGCATGGCATGTGCTCAAACATGCCCTATAGTACAGTACCTAAAAACATCACAACCAAAAATACAGCTCTAGACTTTCAGGTACTTTCCTCTGCTAATAATTGATTTCTACAATTGATTTACTGAAATTCATCCTTTACCTTTGGCGCTGGTAAGCTTGATGGAGACCTTAGATGGTCAGCCTCTGCCTGTTAGTAGTGCAGTTTAGATTTTTTAAGTGACGCCTCGTTTTGTATTGAAAGGCTCATACTGCCAGTGGAAGCTCCTCGAGCATATATATGGCAGCATATGGGTGATCTTAGGCCACTTGACAGTATTACCAAAGAAAAGTGGCCAGCTCGTGCTGGGGCTCGAACTCGGGACTCTGAATTGGTATGCCTGACTGCTAGCCACTAGGCCACCGCCTTAGACTAAGATTGATACAAAGCAACCTACAATATAAAGTAAACCTGTGCCAAACATGGTTACACTCTTGGAAGTTTCTAAGTGAATTTTGATCCTATTGCCATGGAGCATTTTACATTGTGTAAATCCTCATGAATCTTACAGGAGAAAGGTGATTGTAAAGGTTAGACACGGGCATATGGTGCTCCCAAACTGACTATATGCAGATATCTATCTTGTTGATTACTGATGGCAAGAAATATTTTAAGTTTCAAACATTTAATTCTACTATTATTGTTGATATTCTGTTGAATGTATGATAACTATGGGTGTAATTAGTTTATTTTAGTGTAGTATGGTGCAGCATCTGTGATATTTAGGAAAAGTTGTGAATGTAAACAGTAGTAAGGACTGGGCAGAGCAATGTTTAAATGTTATCTCAGGTACTTGCAGTTCTGATTCCTTGGGTTGAAGGATCTGGTGGAACTGGCTTCAGAACCAGTTTGTTTGACTCTCCTGATTCTTTTGTTGCATCTGGGTAATGAATGTTTTGTATGGTGCAGAATGGCTACCACCTCATTATAAATACTAATTTCTAAGTACTATTGTATTTGATTACCAAGTCCAGATCTCCATAACCCCAGATACTTCCATTCTTTATGCTTGCATTTGGCTACTCCAGTAATAGATGTCCTATTTTTACATTTATTTGTAGTGGTCTGGTGGTTAGTGCTCTCAGCTCACAACTGAGACTTCCTGGGTTGGATGTAGACAATTTGGTATTTTCTCCTTTCACACTGTAGCCCTTGCTCACCTTGTAAAGAGTAGGTATGGGATATAAACTAAGGAATTGTAACCTTGTAGCCTAGCAGAAACGGAAGCCTGGGAACGCCCTCGTTATGTGTGTGTGTGTGGGGGGGGGGGGATTGGCCGTTTCTTCCAAGACACCAAACACTACAAATTGAAATGGAAACTTTTCTGTCATGGCCAGACTCTTGAAGAAGTTTCAAGGAACAATTGGCAGAAAAGTCAAGTTAAGATTGCTTTTAGTTTTTATCTTATAAGATATACAATTTACAATTACTGAATCTGGATGTTTGAATATTTCTCATAGTTTTTGTTTAGTGATGATAAGAAAACTAACTGATGATGTAAATATGCATTTTTAAGATACACTTGGTGTACATATTATTTATCAGTAGTTGCAGTAGTGCACATATTAATAGTATTTAATGTAGATGTAAAATTACACAATTTGACAATTTGCACTTACATTAAAATGTTTCCATGGACAATCATAAGCTACATAAGCATTCTTAGCCATACTTATGACAGAGGGATTGAGGGATGAGGAGGATAACGTGAGGAACAGATGACCTCGACAAAGAAGAGAGGACAGGACACAACACAGCCAATGAAAAGCACATAGTAGGCACCCTGCACATGGTCCAGGGTGAGGGGCTGTTGGGATCCCTCTGTCTGCTGGGGTTCCTGTGACTCCTGGGCCTCACGACGCCCTGGGTCATGGATGAGTTGATTCAGCCACCGGGTTAAAAGGCCAGCCTCCAGCAGCCGCCGAATCTGTTGGTTGAACTTATCCCTGAAGGGACAACCAGGCGTCATTGCCCACCCAATCTCTGATGGGAAGAAGTCACTGGTGGCCACGTGGAGCTGAGGCTCTCCAGTCGTTGAGGTGAACCTGAGAAGGATTAAGACGTTTATGAATAATCTTTGCTATTTTATCTTCAACTTGCTTTTGCAAATATTTGTAGCATGACAGTATGTATAAGTGTGAGCAAAATGTTCACACATATATATTTCACAATTTTAGTTAGGTAATCATCTCGTCAAACGTCATTATGTATTGTCTCATAAAATTTAATTGACACAAGAAAGACTGATGACTGCCTCACACACCTAATTGCAATTCTGTCCTGCATGTAGAGTCGCCAGGTGATGAAGGCGTAGGGTGTGTCCCGTGCCCTTGCAATGCAGGTATCAAGGTTGGGACACACCTGGAGTCCTTTGTACACCTGGCGATACAGTGGCACAGTTGAGGTCTTGAGAAGCTGATAGTCTGCAGCACCTTGATCCTGGGAGGAGATCAAGAATTTATACTTAGTCTTTATGTCCCTGTAACCAAAAAGACCTACATCTTGCTTACTCACCATCTCAAAATTATGATTAATCAATTATATAAAACTGAAACTACTACTACTACTGCTATTACTACTACTACTAGCCTGTATCCCCCACGAGAGGTCACTGTCCACAAGCTCCAGCAGGGTGTTGAGTGTGGGTGAAAGAGGCGGGAGGGCGAGGGAGGCTGTAAGCATGGCTACATAGGAACGAAGCATCACTAGGGAGAATAGCACCCAGCTTCCCACTACTGCCCGTCCTACATCTCCCGCTGGCCATCTCTGACTCTGGCTGGCAAAGGAAGAAGGGAATAGGGACGAGTTATGAATGTGTGTCAATGAGGAAGGAAAACAAGCACTAAATGGATATGAATGGAAGAGTAAGTGGAGTTATTATTTACTATTCATGTTACTTAACATTACTATACATTATACAAACAAGGTGGTTAGTCTTACGCGAGACAGGCTCCGTATATTTTTAGGATGGTGGAAAGGAACGAAGGAACGGAAGAGGAGGAACTTTGAAGCTTCCTTGCAGCAAAGTAGATCGTCCCCACCAACACCAGAGCGATCACGAACCCAGTCCACACCTGCCATGTGAATCAACAGATATGTAGATAAAGAAAGATGAAAGATTATTCGTGGAGTGATCAAAAAAGATACTTGCTATCGTAATAGAATAGTGCCATTTTTATCATGATTATTATTACGTTTTCTGTTAAGGAGTGAACGGCTGTCAATATATGTGTGTGTGTGTGTGTGTTAGTGTCTTACCTCTAGCTGGAAGGGACGGACGAGGGCCAGGACACGAGGTAGGGGGCGGGGCGGGGAGGTGCAGAAGGTGAGAGGATCGTTGTAGTAACCCAGCGTGTAGTCAATCACTCGCTCCCTGTCGCCGGTGAAGGCCACGTTCAGGGAAAAGTCCGCCTCCAATCTTTGAACAGACCCAATCACGCCTATCCAGAGAGAAAGAAGAGAGAGATTTAGTTGTGATAACACCATTGGAAAGAAGTATTTTATTGTTAAATCATGTGTGATTCTCTCTCTCTCTCTCTCTCTCTCTCTCTCTCTCTCTCTCTCTCTCTCTCTCTCTCTCTCTCTCTCTCTCTCTCTCTCTCTTCTCTCTCTCTCTCTCTCACCTGTGTAGGAGCCATTCTGTAGACGGTACCCCCATTGCCCGTCAAAAGGCTCCCGCACCACGTAGGTGAAATTCAGTGAAGTCGCCATCGCGTTCAGCATTCGAGTGTCCACACAGTCCCGAAGCTTCAATCTCGGGCCTGGTTTTTTTCCTTCTTCATAAACGTTACTGGCATCGTCAACGTAATTTTCTTCTGTCTCTACTTTCACGTAGCAGCTGAAAGGCGCGTATTCCAGGGTAACGATCTTGAACTCGTGTCCGTGGAAGTTCTGGTGGGAAGGGGAAAATTATGTCTCAATTTATATCTATAGTTGAGTTTTCAGGTGCAGTTGCAGAAGCATATGAAAGATGGAATGTGAAGTAGGAGAATAAGTTGATATTATATTTGCTTTTTTACCATTTCGTTCTTGTGCAAAATATCCGCGTTGTAACAGTGGTCTAGTCACGTAGGCAATAAATTACTGAACACCAGAAATCATTCATATACTAGTAATCAAGTTATGAATTGCAAAGGAACTAAACCTTACACACATAAAATATTGCTTAATACCGTAAAAGTGTCTGGGTAAAGTGGCTTCTCTGTGACCTGACTTGTTCCTGGTCGCCACTGGTCGGCCAAGACAACATTGGGGCCTCCATCGTTACAGTAAGGGCAGGTGGTGACCAGATGATACACTCCAGGTGAGGCTTCGGTTGTGTTTTCCAAGGGGCGGATCCAGGCAGCCAGCACAGTATCGTATGAGGAACCTGGAATTGATACATACATCTCAGATCATTATGATAGGTTAACTTAGTCAGGAATCTTCACTTTCTTCACTGTATTTCACTTATTTCAGAGAGAGAGAGAGAGAGAATTTTGTTTTTATCAATTTATTACGCTCTAAGAGCGACAGACCTAAGAGAGAGAGAGAGAGAGAGACTTACGAAGAATGGGATGGTGCTGCACTGCCGCCACCAGAGACGTATTCGCAAAGCCAGTGTAGGCAAATATCAGTTTCCGGGAACCTTGAAACCATTCCCCTCTCTGTAGGATCTCTATAGCCTCCCCCACCACCTGCACACACACACACACACACACACACACACACATACACATACACGCAAATACAAAAAAAAATTAGTCTAACAGAAGTTTCTACATTTGCTTTGAATGATGTTTGTTTAATTCATATTTACTTTTTTTCACTTTAAATGTTCCTGTTTCCAGAAAATCGACACTATTGATATCACCACCATACCACCATCACCACAATATCTCCATAACACCACTTCGGGAACAATACTATAACCATAACATAATAATGATAATAATAATAATATTATTATTATTATTGTTATTATTATTATTATTTTATTACTATTAGTGTGTGTGTGTGTGTGTGTGTGTGTGTGTGCGCGCGCGCGCGCGCGCGCACCGGCACTCCTTAACCATCACATCACCATCATCACCACTACCTTATCCACACTGTATCATTTCCACCTGGCATGACTAACTAACCTGAAGCGGAGCGAGGAGTACGAACACGACGCAGTGTGGAGCAGCGTTGCCCTGGGCGTGCGTGGTCCTCAGCAGGGGTTGTGGTGGAGGCAGGGAGGCGAGAAGGGACTCTAATTCCCAGACGAACACCTCCTCCCCCAATGCTTTCATCACATTCCCCAACGGGTATCCTCCTGAAACCACCACCTAAGAAACAGGCAAACAAACAAATAGTCAAACAGACCGTTATCAAAATTGACGAAATAAAAGACACGGAATTATGAAAGAATACAAATTTGTGTTCACTTTTTCGTATTTCCAGTTGTTTTAAGACATGTGAGTCACTCTTCCACTTATCTTATGGCAACCAGGTAACTGTTGGATTAATGTAGAGGCAATCATACCCTCCGCCTCTCCTTTGGGGGGCTCCTCTCCCTTTTCTGTGAGCACATACCCTTGGCCCTTCCAACCCCGCCTCACCCTTAATGCAGACTCTCCGAGGGGTAGCAGTAGCGGCATTAGTAGTATAATAAGGTTTAGTTGGAGGCGCAGTGATAGCAGGCGGAATGACGGGCGAGGTTCGTGATGATTCCAAGACTTCATTTTGTTTTGTTTGGTTCTGGAATGATCATTGTTGTTATAATAGATGTGTAGTTTTTATTATCTATTTATCAAAATATCTGACTTATATTACCCTTAAAGGGGGATTACCAAAATAATTTGATTAGGGTTCAGGGAGATATTACTCTCCTCTCCCTTTCTGTTTTGTCCTTTCATAGAAGATAAAAGAGGGAGGGCTTCCCAGACCCCTTGCTCCGTCTCCATTGGGCGCCTTTTACGACTCACTTGGAATAAAATGGTAGCATCCTTGCATCCTCTACCACAGGACTAAGTTAGTAGTAGTAGTAGTAGTAGTAGTAGTAGTTATCACTTATGTTAGACCATTTAGCTACTCAGTCCTCGTATATTAAGTAGACAAGCATCGTTGGAAAGTTGAATGCTTGATACACTACTTACCTCTTATTAAGGTGTCTGGTTGGCCTCCTCGAGTTGAACTTTGTAGGTGAAATGAACGATTATTGTGTCTGAATTTCATTTTTATACAAACACCACAACACTGGTGGGTTTGATTTAAGATGCAGCGTCACCTTTGGATGAAGAAACGGATCTTGAAGTGTGTGGGAAAGGCAATTAGGACTCAGAAAATAATAATTGAGAAAAATGTTAGTAGTGTTATGTGTGTGTGTGTGTGTGTGTGTGTGTGTGTGTGTGTGTGTGTGTGTGTGTGTGTGTGTGTGTGTGTGTGTGTGTGTGTGTGTGTGTGTGTGTGTGTGTTAGAGAAATCATTATTTTCTGACATTATGACAAATACTTTTCTTTATGTGATTTCTCTCGAGTTTTTTTTTTTTTGTTTGTTCTTTTTCGTTTAGAGGTGTGTGGGGAGGAGACGCGAGGTAATTAAGTTTAGTAATTCTGATGAGGCGAAGTGTTCAGTAGGCCGCTGTAGGTCGTTACATTCCCAGGGTGAGCGAGCGAGTTAATTGGTTCATATTCGTCTTTGTTCTGATGTTGTTTTGTGGCGTCTAAGAATAGTTTTATTATATTGACCCATACTGCTGACAGTCAACTACAAATGTATTTCATGTGTGTTTAAAAGCATTCTGTATGTTTGAATTTGGAACAGTTGAACATTCTAACCATTATCTTCAGCAATAATTATGATCATCATCTGTTCTCTTCTTTTTTTATCTTTTATTAACAGCCAATCAACAGTTGTGTTTCAGATAGGATTGCCAGATGTCCCTTGTGTGCATTTTCATATTTTGTTAATTATTCATTTATTGCATTGGTATTATTTACGTGCTTGCTGTCAGCATTACTACTGTGTTTTGCTGTGAAGGGAGTTATTTATCTATGGTTGAGCGTGTCGTTTAGAATATGCATTATTAATGTTTTCATTTGTTTCGAGGCAACGAAGCAGTGAGGCACGAGGGGTCAGATTATGGAAGAGAAAAGCGATTCAATACGTGCGTGGCGCTGGCGAGGTACGGACGTGTGTGTGTGTGTTTCATCCATTTGTTTCTGTCTAACAGTAATTTTTTCCGCATTCCTTGTTCTCGCTGTCCTCGTCCTCGCCACACACACACGCAAACACCTTGAAGTCGTCACTCCTGCTGCTGTTAACTTCATCGGTAAGTTTGAAGTGTGTGCGTGTGCGTGTGTGTCCGCGCGCAAGTTTAGGTTGTTTATAATCCTTTGGGTAATTTAACGCCATTCGAGACATTCGCAGTGGCAATCTGTTGTCAATTAAATTGTTTATTAATTTCATGTTTTAGTATCTAACAAGCTGGTTATGCATTGTTCTCCATGGTTATTGCACTCCTCCTACCCCTGCCTTGCCATCTTTCCCTCCCTACTTTACCTTGTTGGCTTGTTTCCTTATTACCTTCTCTACGTCCTTTCACCTCGTTCACCCACTTCCTCTAATTTTCCTTCTGCTCATTTCCATACCTTCGTTGTCGTGGTGGTCACCTTTATAATTATTTATTTATTTATTTTTGTTTATTTAGTTTTTTTGCGAGGCTGCAGATTTTGGCAGACAGTGACGAAGCGTTAGTCCTCCTGCAATGCGCCTTGTTTTTCTTTGCTCGTTCACTCCTTCACTTACTAGTTAAACCTCAACCGTAATTTTTTTTCTTCTGTTCGTTGAATCACCTAGTCTTCATCCACCTCCTCCCAAGTTATTGTTTCCTTTAGATAATCTATATGTACAGATATTTCCTCCATTTTTTTCTGGTGGAGGGAATATAATGCCCTCATCCCCACTTAGGTGTCACTTGTTTTTCCGCCTGAGCCCCCATTTTTTTCTGAGCCCATTATTTTTTTTATATACTGTCACTGCTTCTATTTATATTAATTAATATATGCTTCTATTTATATTCATTAATATAATATTAGTTTTATTTTCAGATTGTTGTTGACTTCCCTGGTTTCGCTCTCTTCTCATCCAGTATCGTCACTTCTCGTGTAAGAAAAGATGGGTTCTCAAGTCCTAGTCTGATGATGATCTTCCCCCGAATCAGATATGTATGGTAACTTAGTATTGAAAACATTCATCCTCCTTTCTCCCCAACTGCTGTTCTTCTCTTATCTCTCTTTTGCAGGATCCGTCATCGTCGCTGGAACAGAAGTAACATTCGTACCTATGCAACACAGTGTCAGTCAGTAACACCACTAAAAACTATTTTGGTAATGTCTGATAGATAAACTAATTAATGCCAGATACGTTACCAAATAGTTTTCAGTGCTGTTGACTGACACGGTGTTGCACAGGTACGAATGTTTGCAGTATTATGAAAATATATAATTTTCTATTTCTAGATTGTCTGGGAATCGATTAATGAATACAAAATTAGTTATACTGTGCTTAAAACATTTATTTAAGTATCCTTGTTCACAGGTAAATCAACCAGATGACGCTGCCAGTGACTGCTCTCCTGTTCGGTCGTGGGATGCTGTCGCCATCGTTGTCCCAGTAATACGCCAGTGCCACGACTTGCTTTGTAGTACCTTCGCCCCACACACTGCTGGAAGTCTACCAGATAACGCTGGCCCGACCTCCGAGACTCTCTTCGTAGTACCGTCTGAAAACTGAAAAATAAAATTTCTTAAATTCTAGGATAAATTTATTTTCTCTCCTAATGCAATTTTGAACTAGGTTAGGTGGAGCTACAGTGTTCCTTAACCTGGTTTGTTCTACCAATGACGTCGGATTCCTTCATCAGGGAAGGTAGGCCTCCACATATAGCGCTCCTCAGTCTAAAAATACAAAAGCTGTATGAGAAGGGTTTATTTACCAAGAAATGCAACACGTGATTGTAAAGAATGCACAAGGTAGAATCAACTGGTTAAACTATGTCTTAAAAGGTTCTCCCGGAGATATATTTTACTTTGTATATTACAACAAACTTGAGAACTACTTTTGATGGATATGATATCAATGAGTCCAGCACTTGGCAAGCAGCAGTTTTTTTTCTTACTTCTGCAAGGTCATGAAACGAAACTAAGCTGAAGTAATACCTATATAATGTACCTGAAGTTAGGAGATACTTAGGCAAATTGGGCCAGTCCTTGTTGCCCAGTTCTATCTAGTCTTGATTGGCATCTGGATATGAAGGAGTACTAGGTGAACTGACACGCACATGGGAGAACCTGCAAAGACTATAAAACTAAATTATAACCAGTTGATTCTACCTTATTTTTAAATCATTCTTTACAATTCCTTTTGAAAACTTAAAAAGATGCAAATATGACAAAGCAGTTTGAAAGAGTGGGAGAATATCAGTGCCTATCTAGACTGCATGCAAATACGGTTAAGCCAAGTCTATTGTGTTAAAGGTCCTGAAAAGTAAGGCCAGTGTGGGGTCAGCTGAAAACTAGTTGCTAAGCAATTCTTATATTTGCAATAACATGCACAAGTCTAGTCTGGGCTACTTTCTAACAGATGTATCTGAGAACACACTTGATGGCTGTACCCGAGAACGTGAACAATTCTCTCATTGTCGCTTGTGGAGGTAATAAGCTATCTATATAGCAGGTTTTTATCCCCATAAGGGTGTTAATGAAGACAAGGCACGCATGAACACACACTCACCTGCTTTGACTACACTTGCAGTTACCTCTCTACTAACACTAATCATATATTCATCAGTATACTACATGAGCTCGTTTGTGTTAACTACTTAAGGGCATAACAAGCAATCATCCACTTTTCTTCATTCAACTATGTGTTCTTTTCAATTCCTGCTCCATTATTCCATTATTCACTGTAATTAATTACCACCCTAATTCCCCCCACACACAAAATTCCCTCTACCACCACCAGATCCTATAATTTCCACCACTCTACCACCACCAGACCCAATCCACCGTCACTTACCCCCACGTCCGCTCTCCACGAAGGCTGGTGATCCACTGCCTCCGTCGTTCTGCTTTACTTGAACACTTGGACCTGTTTAGAAACAGTAAAACGGATTCATTCGTTTGAGCCAACTGTTTCATTCCTCCTTTATTATCATTGATTCCTATTACTATTCTATTATTATTAGTACTAAAACTTAGATTCAGGACAGACATAGGTAGATATTGGTTCACTAACAGAGTCGTGAACGATTGGAAAAGGCTGAATAGACACGTAGTAAGCCCTGAGTCAATAAGTAGCTTTAAAAGACGGTTGGATGAGAGTATGGATAGGTATGACAGGTGGGGTGGCTAAATATTGGATTATTCCAAGGGTGGGGGACAAGGAACTACCTCGTGTAGGTCATTAACTGGCCTCTTGCAGTCTCCTCATTTCTTATATTCTTAATATATGTTCTTAGTACTATTATTACAATCACTAGTACTACTGATATTTGCATTTGTGATATAACTGTTGTGGTTTTGTTGAGTCAAATAGGAATAGAAGATTAGAGTGAGAAAGATAATAAAAGTGTGGGATAGGGGAACTATTACTAATGGTTCAGGTTCATTAAACTCCCTTGTTACTGTTATCTGGGCATTTGGAATTTACAACCAACCAACACACAGTAAGGCACATAAATTTGGGGTACAGTACATACCTATCTTTAAACTTCATAATGTCATTAAAGAATCACAATGACAAAAGCATGGAGCGGCTTAGAACCTGGTGGATTTTCTCCTGTGGAAACTTTCAGTCATTTAACAAGTAAGAAACAAAAACAGCCTTTTTGTCATTTTATTTTCTCTTTTCCTTTTCTTTCCTTGCTTGAATGTCATATTACTTGTGGGAAAAACAAACTTCATAAAAAAAATTATATTAATCATAGTTCATTTGTAACCAACTGACACTGCAATATAATAACAATAAATGCATTTAAAGAAAAAAAATACGTTAAGGGTAGGCTATCCGACGAATTTTCAAATTTCATTATGTTTTGGGAACAACATTTACCAGGCATCTTGTCCATATCTATATAACATAAAGGTTCTTTGACTAATAACATCGGGCATGTGCTGACTGAAGGCCACAGGAGGTACACTTATAACCGAACTTTCCACAAGCAATCTTCAAAGTGACTACAGGTGTTGATATCCCTCTCACCACCACTTCCTTCAAGCTGATCACTCCACAACAGCCAAGTTCCCTACATCTCGTATAAGTTATGGGACCCTTTAAGTAATCAGCCATACAACATTCATAGCTTTCGTCAGTAAGTAATAGTTATGACACGGTACTTAATTAGGTACTTAAATGTTAATTCTCATTACAACATAATTAATATTTCCCAATTCAGTATTTTTTTCTCAAGTAGTCATTTCTATATGATTGTAACAGCATGGAGTATACTTAACTATTATAAACAACTGTGCATTTCTTCTAGCTTTGATATACCACAACTTCATTAATGTTCTTTGGATTCCTTGTACGAAGTTGTCTCATTAAATACATTCTCCATTCCTAGTCTAAAGGTACAATGAAAAAAATATAAGTTCAGTGCTTCACCACTTACATGCCCAATCACTGCAATAATCTTTACAGTTTCCTCGTAAAAGTAACAAGAAACATGTCTTCCTTCCCCCTCCTCACCATCCTCATATATTATCACTCATCATGTCTGCGAGTTAAACCATCAACAACAACTAATAATCTTCATCAAGTACCTTGTTAACCTAATGTGCATTTTCCTTTGATCATTACAATAGTTTTGATGATACATACATTTGTTTGAATCATTTATTCATTGTGTGAATCTAGTTTTTTCCTCTGTTGCTTAAAGGCAAAATGATGTAAATAAAATATTCTTCTATACACATATATAATTCCTTCATGAATGCATTAACTTTTAAGGAGATTTTTTCAATGTGTCTGTGTGTGGAGTGTCTTCAATAAAATCTAATGAGCCAGTGATGAGCTAGATGCTGCTGGAAATTTACATTCCTGTACCACATTCAAACATCATGGTAATCCTGATAATAATAATTTTTTTTTAAAAACGAAAGAAAAAAAAAAGAATCTGCAGCATACAAATAACTCAGAACTGGTCCCTGATAACCATGAATCATGAAATACCCTTTCCAAGCCACATTAAGAAATATTTCCTTTTTTTATTTTGTAAATAGAGGAATAATTTTGTTGGATATAACATTACAAACAATGTGATGTCTGCATATCTTCCTCGTCCTACAAAGTTTACCATAATAATGTAATTTTAGAATGAGTGATAATGATGATTGGTGGTTTTAAAAGCACCTAAATGTTAAGGTTATCAAGAATACTGCACAAACACACGTCAGAGAGGAAATGACTGAGATGCGATACAAACAGAAACAAGTGAATCACTAAGGAGCATTATCACTTTTCATCTATCTATACAAAATACAATATGAAAACATACAGCCTAAGAGTATCTATACCCTTACCCACCAAAATTTTTGAATAAGTTATTATTATGGAAGGGATTTCTGAAGCTTTGCTCTGTTGGTCTGAACTGTGACCTCACCCCTCCAGCACCATGCTTGGCTACCTCACACCTCACCAGCACCACGCCTGATGGGTTGACGTCCACCTTGAAGCGCTTGTCTGGGAGAACAGTGCCGTACTGGACACTATCAAAGAGGTCTGTAATTGTATATCCCTCTGGGTTGGCAAGTCCAAGCTCCCTCAAGGTCACAGAAATCTGCAAAAGCAAAAGAAATGCACCTTACTTGTTGAAGCTCTATGCGAGTTTTTAGTTTGAAAATATCTTGCAATTGACGATTTTTAATGATTTTGCACATGATAAAAGATGGGATGAAGATATATATACGAAGCAGGTGAACATGAAAGGAATGGCATGGATCAGTTGCCTAATAATTGTTTCAAAATATATCAAGTTAGTTAATTTCAAGGACAGAAACTCATGTCAAATGAAAAAAATATAAAGCACAGAATGTGTAGGAGCAAAACTTTTAAAAAAATGATGATAAGACTGGTGGAAGCAATGTTTGAGTGCATAGAAAAGTACTGGTGAGGAATTTTCTAATAAGGACAAGCTGCTACAAAATCATCATGGAAATAAAGGCATCAAAAAGAGATAAATGGAAACAGCTAGTAAAAGGAAAAAAAAAATCTTACATCACAATAACACATAAATCTACAAAATGATATAACTGACAACAGGTCGATAATCCATTATTTGGCATGCTCAGGACTGGAAATGTTCTGGATCTCAGATTTTTCCAGATATTTCAATAAATAACACTAAAAATATTTGCTTAAAAAATATAAAGAAATATAAATGATACAGGGAAAGATGTCAAGCGCACACTGCTTATTTACAACACTTATTTACGCACACTGATTTATTTACAAACCATGCACTGTGAATCCCAAAAAAGTGTGACTTACCTCTGAAGGTGTGCCATCAGTCCGGCGGTTGAGGAAGGCAATGGCATAGGAATAATGAATGCCAGACAATGGACTGATGGGACGAGCCCAAATCTCAATTCCTTTATCCTGCAATAAGAGAAATTAGTTAGGTGTACTGCATCAATGTCAAAATAGTGGCATTTTATTAGTATAGTAATGGAGTGATAAGTTCAATATGCTAAGAAAAGTGACAATGAGTTGATGGTGAGGATATACAAGAGATGCTGTAAGTGTAAAATCATGATTTATAAAAAGGGACGACAGAGTATTTGGGAGAGGAAGAGTGATAGAGTGAATACACTAGAATGTGCAAGGATGAAGTAGCATATCAATTGAATAAAGTGGAGATTCTATCCCTAACCACCTCCTTTGTAGAGGTTCTGAAGAACAAATGTCAGAAAAGATGGACAGAAAGGCCAAATAAAGCAAAACATTAACTTACTTTATAAATTCTCTTGCCCTGTAGGCCAAGAGGATCCTGATCAACAGCAATAACAGCTTTATTTTGCAGGATTGCCTTATATTCTGGCCTGATGGTTCTCAGATCCACAGACATCAGTAGTGGTGCTGCAAATATTGCCCACATCGCCATCTGGGACTTGGACTGTTCATAACTCAATCCAAAGTTGCCAATGATCAGCTGGAATTAGATGGAAGGAATATCAACATTAATCCAAGATAACCAATGTTTAATGTTACCAGGTCTAAAACCCTTCTTGAAGTTGTCCTTGCTGATTGTATGAATTGAGATACCGAATTTTAATTTTCTACTCATAACAACAATATAACAATAGATATATCACAGTAATCACAATGTTCCTCATATACTCTCGGCTGCTAACTAAACCTTACCATGTCAGGATCATTCCAGTGTCCCGGTCCAGCATTGGCAACTATTTCATCTTGATTGTCTCCATAATAATCAATGATTCGCTGTACAGACTCCCAAGAATCCTGAATGTCATCAAAGTTTCTCCACAAGTTGCATGTGTTGATGATGGCGGTGTAGTTTGGCTGTAATATATATAATATCAATTTAAACTAAAGTTGTTTTTATTCATGTAATATGGTTTTAAACTAAAGTTTCTTCACATACAAGAAGTTACATTGAATGCATAATTTCTTTTACTTATTTGGTATAAGTTATATAGTAACCTGACAAAAAATTATGTGACAGTCCATTGATAATTAACATGTAAGCTGAGGAGGTCAGTATCATGAATATATTCAGTGTTGGTCAATGACTACATTTTTCCTACGATTAATATCTATGAAGCTAATATATAAAATAATAAAATAAAAACAAATCAGAGCAGTTTCAGTCTACATGAATGGCATCAAAAACAAAAGGAAAATGTCCAGATACACAATACATGGAACACTTCACATTGAATTCAGACAAAACAATGTTACTGAGCTTCACTCTTACCTACCTTTCACAATTTGCATTACAGAGTATGGAGCACATCGGTATAAATGTGATTTGAAATATAAAAGGGATTCATATGAAAAACCAACCCAGAGATTGACACGCAAGTATGTTTTCTATACTCCTATGAACTTCACTCTCCTCTTCACACTTGTAGTAATGATGATATTTCCTGTCATAAGACCTTCTAAGTGAGTATTTTCAATCTTTCATACTAATGTCCTGTCTCTTAGTCTGCCCTTCTTACCTCCATCCGAGAGTAGATCTGGTAGAAGGGCCATGAACATGAGAACATCATTGGTCGCCCCGTCTTGTTCAAAAAATAACCAAATTCTGGGTAACCTGTGTAACAAATTCTGGTTGTGACGTATCGCTACACTTCTACAATACTTGAAAGTCAGCAGTGCTTCTGATTCTCCAACATTATTTTCTTTGATGTTAAGTTATTGTAAAGATTAAAATGGTGTGTAGAGTAAAAAACTTAAGAAAGAATTCATAAGTAGATTATTGTACAGTTTGTTTTGTGTCTACTAGTGAATTTGTCCCAAACAATTTTGTCAATCAAGTTTATTAGAGTGTTTTTCACTGTGTCAGAATCGTCCGTCATGTATAAGGTTTGTCTAATCAGTAGAGCGTGTAAAATCTATTTCTTTCAAACACATCAGACAACAACAGGAAGTTTTGAAGATTTCTTTTCCTTTGAAAGACTCTGTTTACTAGTCTAGTGGTCTCACACAAAATACATACACACACTGAAGAAGGAAAAGAGTTCTGGTCTTTTGCTTCTTACAGACAGAAAGACACAACTCCTTGACTTGATTTTAATCCTTCTCAGTTATGTGACCTTGGAATAAATTTTGTAAAACAAGACCAAACTGCCTCCACTTGGTTGGTGATTTGAATCCCAGTCCTTGCACGTATGAGCAAAAAAGTTCTAACCACCACACCATTACACCCTCAGACGTCATTATACAATGAACTATGTTGCTACAATGTATATAAAAAAAAGGCGATTAAATAATCCCCCCAAACTAGGTAGCCACATAGTTCTGCTAGGGTTAATGAGTGTTACCCTTCTCACCAAGAAGCTACCATGAGCCCGCATCAAACTTGCAACCTTTAGGCCATGAGCCAAGCACTGTACAACAGAGCCACCCGGCCCCTTGCTACAATGTATACAAGATGAAATTTTTAAAAATACAACAGAAAATACATATTGTATCAAGATCTTCACCTTTTACGCATATTCTTGTCACTCACCTATAATGCCTTTTCTTGCAAAACAGACTCTGAGGTAAGACTTTATGTTTCACAGTTTTGTTGTCTGGAGATGACAATGTTTACTTTCTGAGTTGTATTAACTCCTATGGACTTTGGGAAAGATGTCTCTTTTATAGTCCCTTAGCAGTGAATGCTTTCCTAGCTACTCGATACCTGATGGATATACTTGCTGCCATCTCCTATGGAAGCCTTGCTATGTACATAATGTGATAGTAAACACAATGGCACACTTGCACATCAAAATAAAGGGCATGTATATCCATGTGACATGATACAGGTATAGAACAGGGAGTCAGGGAAGGGTATAGACAAAGCTTCACAATTGCACAGTAAGCTGCATCAACACTTAGTGGGTGAGTCTATCCTTCACCATTTGTTGAGTAACTAACTTTTAAAATTGTTCTCAGCTTCAGCTGCTGATGTTAAGCGAGCATACAGGTTTTGTTGACACGTTTGGCAGGAACAAAGTTCATGGGTACTCGCTTCTATCATCTTCAGTGGACTGGGTCCATTCTAACAAGATTCTTGCAGCAGGTTGTCATCAGAACACCATTGTCCTCACCAAACTAGTTCTGATTAATGCCAGTTATTTTTACTCTACTTTCCTTCAGAATATTTTTCATATATATCTTTCTTATATAATTCTCAAAATCAGAATTTCTTACCTTCATATGTGCCTTTTGTTGATACCAAGGCCATTCACAAGAGTACATCATTGGTCTGCCAGTCTTGTTCAGGTAATAGCCAAATTCTGGGTATCCTGTATAATAAATGTATGGCAGCTAACAGTAAGTTTTAGCTTTGGAGGGTAGTTTTTCCAAATTACTAATGCAAGTCATAGAACGAAAGTGTGGACTTTGATTTGGAGAGTAAAGATGAGTTATCTGAGAGGTTCCTGTCATGTGAAAATAATAGTGCGTGAAGGACTTGAACAAGCAAGCAGGGAGTATTTAATTAGGGAGAGATGGAGGATCTACAGCAGCTCCCCCCTTGAGGACGTTCCCGGAGGGAGCAAGGCATCAGAGACTATAGGTAGAATAAATATAGTAATGAAAGTTATAGGATTAACAGGAATGGATTGTGGAGAGATGAAAGTTTTCAAATGCAGTATCCTGAGGTGGTCTCAATATACAATGAACATAGTAAAAAATGAAATGATGAGATGGATAGATAGGAGTAAGATATAAGCTGTGTGTATGTGTGCGTGTCACAGGAAGGAAGAAAGGTAAGGTAAAGTAGGGGCACACGCTGTAGCTGTGCAGAGTTGCAGGTGTTCATATCTCGTCACATCAGCCACACAGGGCTACTGTGACATCCGAGTTTCCACAGTTTACCTTCCTCAGGTTTCCCTAGGTACCCATTCATCGACCAACCCGTTTGGGAGGAAGAACAGCTGGGTGAGCTGTGCGCCAACTGTCCTCGTCGAGGATCAAACTGGGGCCAGCGGAATTGTAGTCAGACGTGCTAACCACTGCACTACTGAGGTGTGTGATAACAAGACCTCAAATAAAATGAAGGACTGAGAGTATTTGAGAGAAAATAAAAGACGGAGTTTGAGAATGAGGACTGAAGTGTGGAAGAATTACGTATAAGGCTACCAAGGAGTCCTGTTTATGTTGGGTTGGAAGTACCAGTGTGAGATATCATGTGAAATCAATACATCCACACACTTCCCACACACACTACTTTACATACAAAAGTTCTATTTATATACCACATTGATCACTATCATTAACGACCCCAGAAAAGATTCTACTACAGCGTTTGTATTATTGTATTATTCTGATCTCTCTCTCTCTCTCTTTCTTTCCATTTCGTCCAATATATATAGACAAAATTTTTGGATGGACTCAAATCACATACTATTTTTCCAACATGCTACGAGAAAGAGAAAAAAAAAATAATATCCAAAACCAGCCTCACAAAATAAAAAAGCAACCAAAAGGGACGGAGCAAAGAGTTTTAGAAGCCACTCGTCTGTATGCTTTCATATAAAAAGACAGGACGCAAAGGGGGAAGGAAGACCAATGTGTGAAAAAAAAAAAAAAAAAAAAAAAAAAAAAAAAAAAAAAAAAAAAAAAACCCACACACACACACACACACATTCCTGCAAACTTTGAGACCTTATAGCAAACAGAGTGTATCAATAACAAATCATGCTTGGAGCCAATAGTCACTTGTTAAGCTGTCCTTGGTAACTCCTCAAGAAACCAAACGAGCCATACATTCATGGCTTCTATCTTCATGACACCAAGGTGGTAAAAGAACCGATTCCAAGCCTCAACATCAGCCCCAAGGGAAGCACAAATAGAGCTGCAACAGTCATATGGAGCACATGACACCACCTTGCTCTTTTTACGGAAAGCATACCATGTATATTCTGGTATGCAATGAACATCTAATTTCATAACAACCACTATATGTTTTGATTCATAATGACAGTACTCACAGGGACTGTCAATCTGGGTCCAATAACAAACATGCATTGTAACTGCATGACTGTGTCCTCTGCAAAACAACGGCCAATACCCTAAACATAATTCCTGGCAACCTTTGTGAGCTAACTATCGCATCTTCTCACCGTCATCCCTGCATAGGTCTGGTACACTGGCCATGAGCAGGAGTACACCATGGGACGCAGCGTCTGGTTGAGGTAATAACCAAATAAGGAGTAGCCTGAGAGAGAAGTAAAAAAACAAAGACAAGAGCGTTATTGCTATAAGAGCACACACAACTCAGCCATCAACACACACAAAACAGCTGACAGAACAAATCACAAGTTTTGAGCTTTGCTCTGGTCAGATCAGAGCTGAAAAAACTAGACAGATTTTGAAGGTCAATATGAAACCATTCCAAGCAAAGTCTTAGCAATACTTATGCAGATAAACAAGAAAATTAATATAGCTGAAAGAAAATAGACAAGAAAAATTATAAAAAGAATGACAGACCAAACATGCCATAGAAGGAAATGGAGCATTTCAGAAGCAAAAATTCAGAAATCATGCAAGTATGGCACTGTGACACCATATAAATCAATGCGTCTTGCGTCATGCAATCCTCATCCTTTTCTATGACGAGAAAGAAAGAATGCACACTTGTGCAAGGAGCCTAAGTAGTCAAACCAAGCATTTGACACCATTTACATCAACACAGATCACCTTATCACCACCATTCACACTTCAACTTTCATGACAACAATCACTCAGCCTTTAACATTTCAATCTTTATAGGTGCTGTATGTACCTTATGTTTAGGTAATCTTGCCTTGATTTTGGAGTCATGCGTGCAGTAACTTAACAATGGCTTTGTCAAATGTGTTGAATACAATTCATGAAAACCAAACAGAGTGAAGTTGATAGAAGTAACTGCAGTGAAGAGATCGATTTTATAGTATTGTTTATTTCTTTTAATTTTCCTTATGATGACTTTTTAAAATCATTATCATGTGGTCTAAAAGATACAATGTATAATTTCTTCCATCATTAAATATAACCACATGCCAATATTAGTAAAGCAAAGCACAGACATCAAATGACGTATAAGGTTAGTGTGCAACACAGACTCTACAAGCACAGTGGACAGCAGGACAAAGTTAGATGTGAACCAAGAGACCACCTCTACATCCTACACAGAATGAACAGTTATCTATGTCATCAAGATGTTTGTCATGATAAATGCAAAACAGACTCCTGAAACCAGAGTCAACGTTCTCAGAAGTGAGGGAAACCTGTTGCATTGTCTTTGGATGTGTGAGTGATGGCAGAGGTTGAAAGCAGTATAAAGAATGTAAAAATTAAACACAAGAAGAGAAAAAAAGTCAAGGAATGCTTGAGTCTGTACATTATAAAGAAGAAAAATTACAAGTTTGTAAATTATTCAAAGAAGGACCATTACCTAAGCCCCATGCTGAATGTTAATAAACTGGTGTGTGTTTAGGCAAAACATTTGTGACGATATGAATTTTCAAATATTACTGACTTACAAAATTACTCTAATGACACAACAATATTTCAAAACATATCAGTACAAAACTTGTACTGTTTGTCTCAGAAACACTGCTCCTTTAAGCTGTACATTAATATATTCTGTAAGTAAATTATATTGCTTGGATTAGTTACTATATCATATTTCTAGTTTCATTATTGAGTAATACATCTATCACAAAGTACTATATTTGAATATAATGCACAAATCATATAAATCACACCTTTGAGGCACAGTTCCAATACACTTTTGAAGGAGCATTTATACTTATAATCTGTATGACCATTATACAAACACTAGTCTACCTCATGGAAATCATCAACAGTACAACACACATAAGGCAAAGGCTCTCACCTCTGTCCATGTCCGCGGGGTGAGAGTAGCAGCCATCCAGCTTCACATAGTCCACCCCCCAATCAGAAAAGGTCAAAGCATCTGTCTGCAGGTGCCCGAGGATGCCAGGATACCCAGCACAAGTGTAGTTGCCATAGTCTTCATAAATTCCAAACTTCATACCTCGCTTGTGAATCTGGAAAATAAAACTGAACTTAATCTTTGAAGAACAAGTTCAGGATATTGAAACGAGACACAAGGTAACCCATCCTCAACCACCTGTCATGAATAGAGAATTTCAATTTGTAAACGTTGCCATGTTGCAAATTGACAATAAAAATTATCTATCTATCTATCTATCTATCTATAAAAAAAATTATAAACATATAGAAAATTAAGTTCAAAAATGACTATATATGTATACAGTATAAGCAGCACCAGCAGTCCAACACAGTGACCATTATACAGTATTAATGGGTAAGAAACTGACATAGTCCCCGAGTGCCTTGATGCCAGAAGGGAAGCGGTATGGATCAGACTGGAGGCGGCCTTGGGCATCCCTGTTCCGTGCCATCCAACAGTCATCCAGAGAGATTAAATTGTAACCCACATCTCTGTAGCCTTCATGTACCAGCAGGTCAGACATCTGCATGAACAGCGACTCACTGGTAGGAAGCAGAACGAGATAACATGAGTACAAATGATGATGATGATGATGATGATGATAAGGATGCTACATTATATCAAAGTTACATAGTTGTTTCTTTATTATACTCATGCTCATCTTTATACCATATATTATCACACCTGCAACAAAATTCAGCCCTGAAGTATAAGGAACACACCTGATGCAGTTGTGTGGGTCATTGACGCAGTCTGTGTTGCACCTGAACCTCTGCCAGGCGAGCCAACCCATGGGGGGGGTGCGAGCCAGCCCATTCTCCAGGCCTTCCACACCTAACACTGATAACACCACCCCCAACACCCACAGCAAGCTTCCTCGCATCCTGTAAAATAAGAAAAAATAATAATAATAGTACTAACACACACACACACACACACACACACATACACACACAGGAGGGCATGATTACTGGCTTTCCGTTCCTTCCAGGTCACAAGGTCATAACAGCAGCTTAAGTTCCGCACCTATTCCCTGCTGGGTGAACAGGGACTACAGCGTGGCAGGAAAAACAAAAACAAATTATCTCCGCCTGACTGGGGACTTGAAATTGCTTGAGTCGAGGCTACAAACCATGACACTTAATCAACAAGAACTACTACTACTACTACTACTATTACTACTACCAGAAACACATCCTTCCTCCCTATCTTTTTCTTTTTCATGTACTGATTCACCTCTTGGATCTATAAACAATCACTCTGCCATGCACTGATACATCCTCGCTCCTTACATACACTTTCCTTCAGCCGTACACCTACTTTACGCCTTGTTCCCTACTTACACCATCCTTCTGTAAGCTCTGTTCCTAAGCAAGAGTTCCACTACCTCCACTGATACGATAACAACCACATAGCATTACCATAAGTCCCATAGAATGACTGATACGATAGGGGAGATAATGCGCTAAGATTTCTTTTCAGAATTTCAAAACCACACACTGTATAACCGAGATTAGATGTATAGTGGAATTGTATTGTTAACTTGCTTATTAGATCAAGTGAAGCCTTTAAAAATGTAACCGGCATGCAGTTGAAGAGTCAGAAAGAACTAGTTTGAGAAATAAACGAAATGGAGATGACCTCAAAAACAATATAGTGCATCTTAATATAGACTCATACTAGTTTGTACAAAAACTCTCTCTCTCTCTCTCTCTCTCTCTCTCTCTCTCTCTCTCTCTCTCTCTCTCTCTCTCTCTCTCTCTCTCTCTCTCTTTCTCTTTCTCTTTCTCTTTCTCTTTCTCTTTCTCTCTCTCTCTCTCTCTCTCTCTCTCTCTCTCTCTCTCTCTCTCTCTCTCTCTCTCTCTCTCTCTCTCTCTCTCTCTCTCTCTCTCCACCCTAGTTTAAGGAATGTTTGCTATAATAACAATGGCGTAGCTCTCAACACAACACAACACATCACATTGTCCCCAATAACACCAAACTTTCTCAGGTCATCAAACTATTAATAATTGTGAACACCATCTCGCTGCTTTCAAATAACTCCTCTTAATTGCTGTACTACCTTGATCCTTGTTCTGCTTTCACCCAACCAGTAAAAGCAAACAGGCGTGCGTGACCTGAAGGCAATCCAACACCTTCAGATACATTATAAAATTAACAGTAACTCGAGTCAAAGATCATGTGCACTTCCTTTCGTTAGTATGTGTGTGACCTGAATCGTTACTTCTACACCTGGATGGTTACCTTGGCATCTGTATCATCACTGTTGTAGTTATTAATATTCTGACAAGTGTTGATCTGTTATTATTATTATTATTATTATTATCATCAGCGTCATATATTTAGATAATTGAAATAAAGCAAACCAAAAAACTATAAAATGCAGTAAGATTAATACGAATGTACTCTTAGTTGTTCTCTTGTGACCGTTTATCTTACTTAAATTGAATATTTATTTAACTTTCCCCTAGATGCCAAACCACAATTGTGGGAAACGACTATAGTTGCATTACTGATATTATACTTGTTTTTCCCCGCTCTCTTGGATTACCACGCCATCTGCTGCTGGAGTGATTAGGAAGCCCATCTCAAAGCCAAGAGGTCTGAGATTCGTATCTACCGCCAGAAGAGAGTTTGGGCGTGTCTCCTGTTCATCCAGAAGATAATAGGTGTTGTCAGACATGATCGGCCAGCAACCTTGTCCGTGTGTGTGTGTGTGTGTGTGTGTGTGTGTGTGTGTGTGTGTGTGTGTGTGTGTGTGTGTGTGTGTGTGTGTGTGTGTGTGTGTGTGTGTGTGTGGAGACCTTTGCTATTCGAAACCACAAATGGTTACCACCACACCATAAATGCGGCACGTTGGCGGCATAAAAGACACATACTTTCTGATTCTTTTGGGTGTATATCCCAATGTTGTTATGCGTCATCGTATATCTAGAGACCGTCGTGTAGGTGTATGATAGGGAGCAGCCGTTCAATAATATCCAATTCATTCTAAGCAATGCCTCGCTCTCCTTTCTGCCGTGTGAAGCTGACTAATGCATAATTCTAAAGCTAAAAAATGATGACCAAGAAACCCACGAGTAAACACACACCAAACCACGAGTTAAAAATAACCTCGTTAGGGAATGACTCATGTCACATACGACTCACACTTCATGAGGTTCAAGGTGACTCATGTGAAGGGAGAGGTGACCAAATGTAAAAAAAAAAAAAAATAATAATAAAAAAAAAAAAAGCTAACAGGTGCACAGGTGTCTGATCGCACACCACACCTGTTCACACACACACACACACACACACACACACACACACACACACACACACACACACACACACACACACACACACACACACACACACACGGATGGTGCAGGCGTGCAGGAGGGGCAAGGTTGGGGGAGTTTGATAGCAGCACACATTTCTCTTGGGAACCTGAAGAAAGCAAGATAGAGAGGTGGTCTGTCGAAAAGGGAAAGTAATGTCCATGCTGGAGATAATGGTGGGTTTTCCTCTTTTGTCTCTCTTAGTCTGTCCAAAAAGTGTGGATATTAACGATGACATGTGATGCAGTGTGTGTGTGTGTGTGTGTGTGTGTGTGTGTGTGTGTGTGTGTGTGTGTGTGTGTGTGTGTGTGTGTGTGTTACAGCTTTATTAGATAAAATTATTTTTCTGCGTGAATGATAGAGAATACTCTCTCTCTCTCTCTCTCTCTCTCTCTCTCTCTCTCTCTCTCTCTCTCTCTCTCTCTCTCTCTCTCTCTCTCTCTCTCTCTCTCTCTCTCAACCGGGCCACATCCCAATCATCACAAAAACTAGCAGAACATAACAGCCCACTCTCTTTACACCCGCTAGTGACAATGGGAGAGAAGGGAGGGAAAGGCCAGTAGTTGCAGGTAGGAGAAGGAAGAGGTACTTAACCATTCATTCTTAAGCACTCAATGACCCCTTCTATCACTGGTTGGCTTAATGTATTAGGGAACAAGGCTATGCTCCACCCATACTCGATACCCATTCCTAAGACAATACATGTTTTTTTCCCTATAGAGCAATATATGAGCTGTAGCAATATTCTTTGATAGTAAGTCTAGTTTTACCTTGAAGAGTAAAAGACAAGTGATGGTGGTGATGGTGGTGGTGATTCACAATGTTTACCTAGTCGATGATTGAAGAGATTATTAACTCTTCTCTATGTATAATGTGCACCATACACTAACATAATTTAAAGCATCTAGTCAGCGAGGCAATAACAGGTCCACTACTAGTAATAATAAAAAAGAAAGTAATGATCAGTCCAAGTTTAATTCTACAGGAGTGAAGGACGAGGGGCAGAAAAGGACCCATCCCTACTTTCACTTAACAGCCGCACCTTTGCTTCACCAGGTTATAAAAAGTAATGTAACTTCATATCATCCATTTCCCTTTCCACAACCCTCGAAAAAAAAGGTGTTGCATCTATAATGTTTTGTTCTCTCTCTCTCGTCTCTCTCTCTCTCTCTCTCTCTCCTCTCTCTCTCTCTCTCTCCTCTCTCTCTCTCTCTCTCTCTCTCTCTCTTCTCCTCTCTCTCTCTCCTCTCTCTCTCTCTCTCTCTAATGATCTATGACCGTCGCATTTCCCTTTTCTT